>JAUTBT010001303.1:0-28957 GCA_032361225.1 Lepetodrilus schrolli | reverse complement strand
GTTGTAATTGGTGAATAGATGGTACAGCATCCATTTCTGCCATAGATGCAAATGGTGAATAGATGGTACAGCATCCATAGCTGCCAGAGGATGTAATTGGTGAATAGATGGTACATCATCCATAGCTGCCAGAGATGCAATTGGTACCAATAGGCAAACTATCTGTTGCTGCAAGGGTTACCATTGGTAGCAACAGGAAAACTATCTAATGCTGCCAGCATTGTATAAAGTCAGTTGCTGCAGGAGTTGCAATTGGTGTCAGAATGTACAATGTCCACAGCTGCCAGAGTTTGGTGCCAATAGGTTAAATGTCCATTGATGCCAGAGTTGCAATTGTGCCAAGATGAACAATCCCCATAGCTGCTACAGTTGCAGTTGATGCCAATGGGTTCAATGTCCATTAAGGCAGAGTTACAATTGATACAAAGATGTAAAATGTTTGTTGCTGCTAGAGTTTAAATTGGTGCCATTTGTGTCAAGTTCAATGACAAATGTCAAATCCTTAACCTTCAATCATCAGAATGACTTATTTATCTTACATAACTGCGATTACAAACAGGCTTTCTACAGCAAATATTTGTATAATGTCAAGTGCTCACAGTAAACCCTTGAGATGCTTGGGTTTATAGTATACATTTACTGTATTTGCTTATAATGAATCATAGATATACGCCCTTCATGGTACCCTTCTCCAATTATTAAAGTGCTTCTACTGTAACCTTGATATCTATCAGCTTTCATCACCTAACATACCTGTAACCTTATTAAGTCTACATTAGTAATTGAAGCAGTATGAGTTAACAGTGTCAGTTTTGTACATGGATTAGCTTGGAGCCAGAACTAACATGCAAACGTTTGCAGGAATTCCAAACAATAATGTGGAATGTCTTCAGTGTTATGCCTTTCCACTGGTGAGTGTTGGTTCAGTCTTTCACATATGTGCAGTGAATAGATAATGAACAAAAAAGAAGAAAGTTGAGCCAATTTGCTTTCCTATTCAAGGGTATATGCAGGTGAGCTTGTTTGAAGCTTATAATTATTGCAGTGCTAACAACATGGCAGCAAGTATATTGTTATACAACATTGCTACATGATATTTCACAATTAAACATTTTGATTACACTGTTATATTGTTCATAATGAAAACAACCTTTTTCCTCTTAAAGCACATCCATTGAATAATTGCATACACCAATGTTAATTTGAATTTGAACTTCCCCAACAAACATATTTAGCGGTCATTTGACATTTACACAATATTATTGCTATTAAAGTGCTGTATATCACACAGTCATCTGGTTGTTTAATAAGTATTGATCATCTGCCTGAAATAATAGCTGTGATCAGACATCAATGAATCTCTGACTAGACTGAGAGGAACTCTGATGGAGCCACTGGTACAGTGGAGTCGATAATGTCAATAGTAATCTACACATACAACACACAACCTTACAGGAGTATGACCGAGGCAATCCACATCCATCACTTTCTTAATAACAGCCATTAAAAGAATATTCAGATAAAAAAAAATAAAAAACACATAATAAAATATCTCAATATATTTTTACAGACATTTTCAAGTTAAAATTAAATATTTGCCAACAGCTTCTTGCAGGCAATTTCATTTTTTAAATGTTTGCAATATAAAATATATATGAGATGTAAGATCGTGCCTCAAAACACATTGCATGGATAATTATGACCAGTTCAGTTTACACTATAATCTGGCTATGGCAGAAAGGAAATAACACAATGCAAGACATCAATTGTCAGATGGTGAACATGTTATTCTGATGCTGAAAATGGTACGGTGATGTATTAAAAGATGTTTCACTTATGATGGAAACCTTATACTGATCGTAAAAATTCTGAAGATTGGAAGGTTGGATTGTAGATGGAATATATTTATTTAATATTTGAAATTTCTATAAGTAAATAATGCCAATACAGATACCATGTGTATAATCTAGTTTCTACCCAAAGCTGCATTTGTAATGGCTTTCCACCATAATAACATTAAAAATATTGTATTTTGATACGATTAGAATATTGCAATGATATTAGAATGAATCCATTCCCTTTCATTTCTGGACTTAATACGATTTCAACTTTTTGCTAATTCTGATGGATCACATCACTCCTTGCCATGTAGTAATAGTTAATACTTTCTGCTGCAGTTCTTTGATAGTAAATACTTTCTGCAGCAGTTCTTTGCTAGTTAATGCTTTCTGCTGCAGTTCTTTGATAGTTAATACTTTCTGCTGGAGTTCTTTGATAGTACATACTTTCTGCTGGAGTTCTTTGATAGTTAATACTTTCTGTTGCAGTTCTCTGATAGTTAATACTTTCTGCTGTGGTTATCATTTCTGCTTTATCCTTCTCTGATAGTTAATACTTTCTGCTGCAGTTCTCTTCCAGACATAACCAGACAACATGTGACCCGCATTACACCTTATATAACTTCAATCAACAGGACTTTCAAAGCTACTGCATTGCTATGGCATTAAGAGAATAAATTTTCCTCCATTTCCTATTTCTGGGAGATGCTTACAATAATAAGAATGGCACCTGTAACTTGTGTAAACTCAAACTCCTCTTAATGGCAGAAAGGAGCGAGTCCACATCATATTGGAGGTAATTCTCTGTGGCTTTGACAGTCTTCGCCACTCCATCAAGTCTCTGTGGAATAGGACAAGTGGCCACTAATGAGTGTGTGTTAGAAATCATTTGCTTCCATCATTGCATGGAATGCTTCTGTGCATCACCCATCCATAATTTGACCGATCATAGACTTTGCTAGACATTGGCTGCTTTTGTGATAAATGGCTGTTAATGTAATTCTGTTTTTAGGTTTGGTATCTTCTACTACAGCTTCTGAAAAAGATGACCAGGATTCTGAGATATTTTGAGTAAAGTTAAATTTACAATGTTTTTAATTCTAAACTTTTACTGTAAAATAGCATCAATTATGAAAAGAATGCATACTTTGGATGCAACACTTGAATTTGAAAATGTTCTGTTGATTGTCGTCGTCACATAACTGCAATTCACAGACAGTAAAGGTAAAATAAAATTCTTTTAAGTATTAACAAATGAACTATGGCATGTCCCACTTTGTTATATCTATAAGTACAATCCTATTCACAGTGCACTCAACTCCAAATTAGTCCACCCATTACAAGCCATATCCACAGGGGTGTATTTACTTTTTCTTTTGAAGTAGTTAATGCATGCCAACTAATAGTAAACACTGTTTTTAAAAAAAATTGGAAAGCCTCCAACCTATCTATTGTGTTCAACTTTGAAAAAAGGTTTTTGCCATTCTTGATTAGGTAAAAGCTATTAAACAGTGTTAAATGGCATGTTTTGAACGCTCAACTGAAAGAAGAACAATTGAAACAGGCAAATGGCAGTGGGATCCCTAGAGGTTGTGCAGAATCAATACACAGTTCATCAATCTGGTGAGAAACTGTTGATGACTTCCTGATATAACCATGGTCGCATTCATCATTGTGGAATGTATGGAAATTATTGTTGTCAGTCAAGTGATGTTGGCAATATGAGGCTATTGCAACTGGCTGTCATTTGTCAGCTGAATGGGATACCATATCATGAGTATAGTATAACAGAGAGCTGTTGCTTGTTATACATGTACATGTATGCAAGTCAGTTGATGGGGGCAATATCATGAAGCTTTTGTAACAGCAGCTGAATTGGTGCAATATGAGGCTTATTGCAACAGTTGGCTACTGGTTGTTATTCATTCATCAGTTGGCAATATAATATCAGGCAGTTGATGGGGGCAATATGAAGCTTTTGTAACAGTTGGCTACTGGTTGTTATTCATTCATCAATTGGCAATATAATATCAGGCAGTTGATGGGGGCAATATGAAGCTTTTATAACAGTTGGCTACATGTAAGTCAGATGATGTCTGCAATGTAAGGTCATTATAACAGGGAATTACTTGGTTCTTAGATACTAGCTGTTCTTCATGGTTCTTCATGGTGTCAACATGAGTCCATTGTGCAGGTTGCTGCTACAGGCTGTTAACAAGTCGGTTGAATTGGGGCAATCTGAGATGTGTGTATTCATTGGTCTGAACAGAAAGTACTATGCAAGAACATTGAATAATGGGCATGAATTTACTAACATTTATGCCTTCAAGCTTTTCAATTCAAATACCATTGAATCAGAATAAATCTCTACACATGTAAGTCCTAGTTTCAACATGCTAGAGCCATACCTTCTAGATCTCTATACTTGCATGTACTATGAATATACATGACAGAAACATTCCAGGCCCAAATTCTTCCCAGGAGAATCCTGCCATGCCACTCCACTGCATATTGGTCGCATTAACTTTCCCATGTTGGAGATTGTCTTAGTCTGGAGTACAAAGTCATAGCTTTTTAGTGTACAGTGGAGAGTGTATACTGTGAAGGTTCACACATTCTCACGTCTATGATTTAAGAAGGGAATATTGTGCCACTGATGCATATAATGATGCATAGATTAGTCACGAGTGGTGACAACAATAACGTGTTGAACATGTTTATGGGTGGCATTGTGTGTTATGCTCACAATAGTTAGATGCATAATTTAATGAAAAGAAACATGCTTTTTTCTTCTGGAAGAAATATATAATAAAATTGGCATGGAATCTATTTGGGATCTTGAGCTGTTGAGGCATGGGGTCAAATATTCTACAGTTGTTGATTTCCAGAAATTTGCACCTGGTTTTCAGCTATTCCACAGTTATCTGGAAACATGGTAAAACACATACTTCTAAATTCCTAAACTTGCATATGTAGTGCTGTACCTTTAAAATCCATGTTTTCTAGCTGAATGTATATGACTCACCGAGATCTGCAAACCATTATTTCACCCAATGTCAAATTACAGATAAAATAATCCACAAATAGAAAAAACTACACATTTGTAAACAGGTGCAGCTGCATATAATTAATTTGGTTATGGAAACGAAAATACGAAAATATCCATAAGTCTTGTGTACCTTTCTGATTACATAGTGTACCGATCTTCCTCAGTCACGTTTATGCAACAAGACCATGTTGATCCAAGATATACGATTGATTGCAGACCAAGATTATGTAAAGATTTCCCAATGTAATCTGGTGGCAATGACAGGTACTTCTACACGTACATTGAATACCCTACGGCAAGTCCAAATTGCATTGAAATTTGATTTAAATCTATTCCAAGTTAGAACTGGATGCATGTTCAATGTGAATTTGTTAAATCTTAGTTTGCATTTGTAGTCGAGGATCATGGGATTCAAACCTGAGTTGCTTGATTGTGAGTTCAACACACTACCAACTTAGCCAAATAGGTAACCCCTCTGGCCAAGACTAGTAGGAGCATCTTATATCACATGGTTACACACTGATAATCAAAAGAGAATATAACTTACATTTGGATGTTCCTTGAAAATATGTTTTAACACAACCAATTTCTTCTCCACCTTGACTAGAATTCCTGATCAGCTGAAGGGATTTATTGCTTCATTGAGACAACCCAACATGTGTAAGTATGTATATCACCTACTAGACATTACAATGGATATGATGAGTTAATCCTCTTTCCATGTTTCTATGAACAGGAGTGTCATGCCTACCAAACTTTGCTATGCAGATGACAAGCGTGTCACTAATGTTGCTGTGGATATGGGGAATGTCACCTATCTGTTGCTATGGATACAAGGATTGTGTCACCAACATGAAATTGCCATGGATACAGAGAGTCTGCCACCAACCTGATATTGCTATGATATTGCTATGGATATGAGGTATGTCACCCAACATTGGTATAGATACAAGGAGCATGTCATATATCTGTCAGCACTATGGACACAGTGTGCCACCAACCTGATATTGCTGTGGATATGAGTGTGTCACCCGACATTGCAATGAATACAAGGCATCTGACACCACGACATTGCAATTCATACCACGAGTGTGTCACCATGAAATTGCTATGGACACAAAGAGCATTCTATCAACATAATGTTACTATGACCATGGCATGCCACTAAAATGTTGCTATGGGTTCAAGAAGCATCACCCAATGCTGTCATGAATACAAGGAGTGTGTCGCCTACCTTTCAGTGCTATGTACACAGACAGTGTGTCACCCTGACATTGCTATGGACACAAAGAGCTGTCCACCAACATAATGGTACTACGGCCATGAACATGTCACCTGTATGTTGCTATTTGTTCAAGAAGCATCACCCGACGCTGTCACTAATACGTGGAGAGTGTTGCCTACCTGTCAGTGCTATGGACACGAGCAGGAAGACCACCAGCTGCAGCAGGAAACGTTGCAAGGAGTCGATCAGCTGCCACGCGCGGCAGACGTCATACTTCTGCTGACCAGTGGCTAGCCTCATTGTGCTGACCAACTCCTCATCAGAGAGTCTGGACAGTCCTGTACACTGACCGGACGTGTGGCTTGAAATAAGTATCCAATAGGAAGGAGCTCGGTCACGGAGGCAACAGCACCACCACACTCCACGTTACATTTGAAATCTGGAACAAATGTAAAACAGATACTTTTATAGCACAGATAGGATAGGTAGTATACAGGTAGTTCAGCTAGCTAAATGTCATGGTGACCCCCATTACTATCGGACATTTGATTCTGGTCGGGTATATCTGGTCTGTGTCACACCTCACTCTCACCCAAATACTCCTATTCAAAATAATACCCTAGAGCAAATGAGCAAGTCTAGGGTAAAGAATTAATTTCAGCGGTTCCTTTCATATAAATATAATGCCGATATAATTTATATTTAAACCATTTACTTTCACCCTCTGAGACTATGGATAGTCTAGGGTATGTCCAGACTCGAATGTCAAATAGTAAAGGGGACCATTACCATGACGTTTCAGTAGCTGAACTAAAGTATAGGTAGTCCATTTGTATAGTACATTGTATGTCACTTCCTTGAGTGTAGTCCTTGTCAAAGATGTTCAAGGCATTTGTTTTAACTCAGAGCTAAAAGGCGAGAGAGTATCTTGCAATGTCATGGAATAGATGATCGTCACTTACTTGAATGTAGTCCTTGGCCAAGATGTTTGAGGCATTTGTATTAACAAATTTAATTTGACATTTTTGGAGAAATTATAAGATGCAATTTTTTCTCAAAATTACTATTGTTTTCAAATACAAATTGAAAATAATTTACTCCACTGTCTGTAACAAGGACTAGCTTAGGAATGCAGCAAGATCAGAGGCTATAAAAAACAAACATCCTTGTATGTATATTGTGAATGATTTTCAATCATATTATTTGTGGTGTACTAGTGAAAGATTCCCGCCGAGACGTACAATATTAACTAACTCACTTGCTATCACATTGCATTAATTCTAATATTGAAATGATTTTATGCTTCATTGTTGTTAAATCATATCTTTACTTAAAGATGAACATATGATTAGTAAACAGATTTTGGATACCATGTTCTAGGCTTCTTCAAAATAATAGGTTCTGAAGGATCAGACTACATGACTAACTCTTTCCATGCTGAAGGCAACCAGAGATGCCCAAAAGTGCAGTATCTGTGCCTAATCCTGCAGGGATAGGGTTAAACACATTGATCATGTACATAATAATACAAAAAGAACACCAAATAGTCATGAAATACCATTAAACATGTTCCAAATTTGACTGTTCAAATCCAATAGGGGATGATGGTCAATCAATAATATCCTCACACTGCAAGTGAATTTTGTTTGAATAATTTAAAGAATCTAATTCTTCCAAGCAGGTACATCTATATTTAGAGTTTTACAATACATTGGCTATATTTAGGCACTCGACCTTAAGATGATTACTGCATAGACTACCAAAATGTATCGTGATAGAGTGAGTGAGTGAGTTACTGTTTTACGTCACAGCGGGAATCTTTCACAAAAATGTGAGGAATATCATGACTTAATTCATACATACCCTGCTATAATCACTCCATGCTTCTGTGTACAGTGTTCCTCTCAGGTTGTAGTTATCCAAGGGTCTGCTATTTAATCACAATGTCTACACCCTTCTCTTCTCAGTGTCTAAGTTACTCCATGCTTCATCGGTCAGTCGCATACTTCACTCGTCACAATTCCATCCATAATAAATCACTATTTGTCTTCCTGCAATGCTGCAAAATCAGTTAAAACACTCCGGATTCAATTTCTCTCGTATTGCTATTGAAATTTCGGAAATTTCCAATTATTACAAATGTAATTAAGAGACGTGTAAATATTCGCAAGTGAGCTAGCGTAAATCCCCCACTGTTGGATCTTACAATTTGCGTAAATTCTTATGTTTTTCTTTCTTGTTCTCTCCTGAGTGAATTGCCTTAAGAAGATGGTCCCCCACTCTCTTGTTAATTTCCCAGCTGCACTCGATCCTCCTCAATAGATATCACACATTCACTTTATCACTCGATCCCAGCTTTCGTCCTGGTATCAGGGGGATTACGTAGTGTGACGGAGGTATTGGCGGAATTCTCCCTGTATCATTGCCGGAGCGGTCCAGAGCAGTCCCGAGCTATGTATGTCTCAGTCGGAATCTGGAGATGTCGGAGAGATGTCGTCAGCACCTGGGATCTCGGATCTGAAATTTTACAACAACGCATTCTGGATTAACTTAATTACACACACAGCATTGGCACGCCACAGAAACGAAGCTGTTCTCTGTTTCGTGGAGGTGAGCGTAGTTTGTTTAAACTGCTGCACACATGTCAAAACACATACTTGTTGGAAAGAAACAAATTAAAGCCAACTGACATGCATGGGGTACATTTCTCCTTGCTCTATTTTGTTTGGTTGTGTAGTTGCTGGAATTGTGTCCTTAATTACAATGTACATGGATGGATATCAGAGTTCAGAGTTCAATGTACTAGTATAGTAATGAATAAATGTTGAACTTTTGTATAACAGATATAATATGCATCTCAAAAGTGTAACAAAATGGAATTATGACCAGAAATATATGGCATTATAATAATATTTTGGCAAGAAAGTAAAGTACATGTAGCAAGTTCACAATGTGATATTTATTCATAATTAATTTATTGTTCCCATTAGACTGGAAAATTGAGATTTCTGAAGATTATTACTATGCATTCTTCACTGTGAAAGGACATTTTGCAGACAGATGATAAAACATTTAGCAATTTCTTACTATCTTACTAGTGAAGGTATTTAACATTTTATCAATAAAACAAATAACTGATCTACCTTTGCACTCACTCTAGTTGATGAAAAGGAACTTGAATTCAGGTCTTAATACAGACAATTATTTATACACCTGTGCATACATGCACACACACACACACACACACACACACACACACACACACACACACACACACACACATGCACACACGCACTCTGCACCTTATCTGATCTCACAAGCACTTTATCGTACAAACACATTTATTTCATCACCACTAATAAGTCCACAGTTAAACACTCATGCCGCTAGTTATTTTAGGAACCCGAAGTGATCTTATCTAAAATTCATGTGGTTAATCCTCATAAAAATAGTTACATAAACTTTTCATATAACACAAGCAATTTACTTTAAGATTGTGTCAATACTGTAGGAACAATAATTACTTGTTAAATGGATGATCAGAATCTGTGAACTTCCTCTTCAAGTGCATCTATGCTCAAACCACCTGTACATGCCTAGATATAGACCAAACATCAATCATCCACAATTAATCCTAAATTAGCGATAAGCATGCCGATAAAGAGAATTGCAGACACATGGTAACAATACATAGTGGTGCAGTGTTACTAAGTTTGTTCTGTGGCAGGTAAGATGTGTGTGTATGATGTATGTATAAGTACACAGATTTCACACGTCTTCATCCATAGACTTGATGTGACTATAGTAATGTCAGAAATGGAATAGAAATTATTTTCGCAAATCACATGTTTAATTTCACATCTGTCATTGTGAATTCTTAAAATATCAATTTATAAAATAATGACAGCCTGTTAAATATGTATCTGTTATAAATCTTGTACTTTAATCTTGAAAATTTCAAAATCCTAACAGAAATTAAGAGCAGTATAATACAGACTATAGCTTTCATGTTATAACTACAAATGGCTTCCCTAGAAATGCACATGCCTTAAGAGCGCATTGTGATGGGGACCGTATCAAAGTTTTATCATCACTATTCTATTTCTGTCATCACTATAGTGTGCACTCATCATTGTGCTGCCTAGCCTCTGAACATGGTCTGTGAAAAGAAGTATTTAACCCTCTCCATGCTGGAGGCAACCAGAGATGCCCTAAAGAGCAGTGCCTGTGCCTAATCCAGCAGAAAGAGGGTTAATGAACTTTGCCATGCTCCAGTACTTGCTTCGCTGACCAATTACATCATAATCTGTCTCACTACTTGACAGTAGGTCACACTATTGCAAAGGACATCCCAGTTAAATGTCAACAAAAATGTAATATCTTTAGCCATGTAATGGTAACCACTGCAATTTCATCCCATTCATTTGAATGGTATAGGAGTAGTCTTGCCAATAGCAAGAATTAAGAAAAGTGGAAATTGCACAGTAATTGATATTTTGGGATGGTAGGTAGTACTTCACACCCGACAGCCAGAAAGTCTATAAAGGCATGTTCTGGCTACTTCAGTTGGCCATGGCTGCAGCTAAGAGGAAAGTGGTCTGTTTTATAAGACCAATTTGCTAAGCTGCACTTGTCGGCCAGCTAAAAGGCATCGGCAGTGAAAGCCTCTAAGACAATGATGTTGTCAGGAATTGATTTAGGACTTGTAAGTATTAACAAAGTGACCAAGTCTTTATAGAACTGGGAGGCTTCCGCTAAATTTGCATGGATATCGGTGACTGATTTGACTTGACCATTCCTTGTGATAAGCCTCATCATCCGAGATATGTAGAAGGAGATCTGCATACTCCAGGATTTGTGGATTACAGGCTGGAATCCACTTGTCTGCTCTTCAAGAAGCCCCCCAGCTGAGCTACAGCAACTGAATGGTGGCAGGTCTATCTGGTCAATTGAAGCCATGTACTGTTATAGCTCTTGATGAACTTGGCCATTGATGAACCCTGGTAGGATTAATGCATCTTTCATGTCAGTAGTACTTTTACTTGTACTGCCTTACTGATAGTCACAGTAGGGACAATAATGGGAGAATGCTTGTAGTTTAGGCCAATATGTAAAGTTGGTGGGCTGTAACTTTTGTGAATTGTAAAGTTGGTGAGCTGTAACATTGGCCCTAGGGTATGATGTTCATTGTACGTCATTGTTTCTGAAGCTCAAAGAGATGGCCAATACAGGACTAATTTCTGTATCTTCTCCAATATATACCAGAGATCTGCAAATACCATGACACCTCCAATTCTTTTTGTATCATGAGTGCATATTTGTTTGACAAATATTTACAGGTCTCTGAGATCTGAAGGTTATGTAATTATCCATGAAACTTACTAGAATATGCGCATAGAGTGCAATGGTTTGAGTCTGTACAATAGGAGATTGGTCTTAATCAGAACGTGCTTGTATAGCAATATGGTTAATATATACTGAAGGTAAAATGTGAAGCAACACTGAATATGCCATCACTTTTTACATTATTTAGTCAGTTTAAATAATACTGGTTTGAGGATATTTTCATAAAACATATTACTTTTAACAATGGCATCTTTAAAAAAAAAAGTTTTATCAATGTGTCAATGATGTCAAGAACTGTTTTGGAGGTGAGGTACCCATTATTGAGTGCAACGTATGCAATAAAGGGGTTAAAGTGTTGAACTGTTGACATAATGAAATACTAATAAACATTTTCCAACAAGATACCTTACAGTGTCCTTTACTTCCTCTAACATTTTTCGCAAACATTTGCTGCATTATCGCTTTACTAGAAGTACACCCTACTTTTCAACAGAAAAAAACATGCTTACTTTTCACTTTACTCAATTGTACCTGTCTTAACAGTGGCAAGTAATCCTCAAATATCACAGTTCCAAATGTTATACATTCAAAATTACCTTAAGTTTTGCATCTGCCAAAACAATACTGGTGTTGCTTCATATTTTACCTTCAGTACATATCAAGACATCATTAGAACATTAAGCTTGATAGGTTGATTGAAATGTGTACATTCCCCTTCTATAGTGAACAATGGCTTTTGCTTCTCATGTTTGAAGATCTAGATGACCCTGCCAGTGTTTAAGGAACAAGGTCCTTTTCCACATAGCAATCATAGAGTTGTGAGGGTTGCAACTCCCTAAACATGCATATAAAAAGTTATGACTTGTAGCACCGTAATCATTCTGTGGGTTGGGACCCAGACCCTGGAAGTGTCCCCCACCATTACAGCTCCACCACCCAACTTCTAGCAAATTGCCCCATTACAACACCGGTCCCCATCTGTCAGCTCTGCTAAGCTTCCTTAAGGCAGCTTAAGCAAATCCACCAACTAGAAATAGTATGTATGTGGATAGGAAAAGATAGCAACAATTACTAGGGGGTTAGTCAGGCATCACACAGGTTCAATTAAAGATAGAAGATAGGTATTTCAGACAGGGCTAAACTGAGAAATGAAAACTTGGCCGATTTGCTGCCATGTTTGTTTAGTGCGAAGCAAAGGATGGAAAACGAAAACCTGAGTGCATCAGGAAATGGATAAATGCTGGGTATGCTTTGAATAACTATCATAGCATCACACTAATGGGTTCAGTATACATATACTAGTATGTGCCTTAGATAGAGATAATTGGTGGATTAGCCAATAAGGCATCAGAGTGTATGATACTTGAATAATTTAACCTGGCGCAATATACTCAAATATACATACATGTACATATACAATGATGCTTGCATAATTAATAAACATATGGGGTTCATATATCCATGTGATTAATGAATACACACATTTAATATATTAGTTACAGATGTACATCTACAGATAATGTATTCACATTCAGGTCATGAGTTTATGCATGCCATGTCATAAATATTAATCAAATAAGTGCAACCCACAATTACATGTATGAGTATAACAATGTATAATAATATGAGTATAATATGAGTATAATATGAGTATAATATGTTCAGTGATTTAGTTTTTTGCAACACCTGAGATTGACTAACTTACTGGCTTCAAACAGATTAGTACATGTTGAATAATAACTATTACACAAAAGCATATATAAATAGTACATGTGTAATTGTAGTGGTACGTCTTACAGACAATGGAGGATCTAGGTCAGTGATTTTACCCACATTCAGTAACCGATAATTAAGTCGGATGACTCACAGCATTTACATACATCGCTCAACTCATAATTCACTCGTAGTAATTTATCTTCCCAATGCTACAATGAAAACTAGAGTCAGCCCAAAATTAACAAAAGAGAAAATTAATAACTAAAATTACAAACATTTTGCCTGGTCCATTAGCCAATTACGACTCTCTGAGGAAATTTGGTACATATTTATGGTCCTGAAGTTCCAAAGAACAGCAATAAAACTTTAATGACCCCATGTTGTGATGCTCATATTTCTAAGGTAAATGAAAATCTTATGAGCCCCTTCGACTAAATTCTGACGGCCGTTAAATTTCAAAAATCACAGTCTTGAATAGTTCATGATGTTAAGAAGTGTGTGACTGTTTCCAAGATATAGAGAATAGACAATACATGGTAGGACAGCAATGTAGCATAAAGAAATAACAATTGATAGAGTCTGTCACACAATAAAGACTGATTGGATGTATATAGTATGTAAAATATTGATAAACCGTGGGAGCTATCTTCATATCACTTGCCAAGATCACGAGACATATCTCAGTGCATTGGTTGTCATTTACAATCGATAGAAAGTGACGATGACTACCTGGTTTACACTAGATAAATAAGTAACACTACAAGTCAATATCAAGCCTACAAAGAACATCCGATCCAGGAATAAGCTTACTTTGCACATGTTTTATAGAGAATAATCATACATTTTTTAAACAAATGTTATCGATAGAACTGAACCTCAACAGCCCATCCTTTAACAACACACATTTTTGGTGGTTTACAATAGATTTTCACTTAGTGACCGAGAAATCTAAAAAAAACCATCTGAGATTGCTTTTTACATTCAGATTGCAAGTTGATACTAATGCTCTTTAATGATAACGGTGATTGGTCAGTGGTGTACATGCACAGTACTACTAGTGTAGTTGTTATCATTGGTTCAGACATTGGTCACTGTTTAAGTCCTCTAGTAGAAGAATCAGTGCAAATCAGAATATCAAGTACCAGCATATTAAGTACGGAATCATGCAAGGATTATGCTTGGCTAGGTGCTACTGAAAAGGCAAAGGAAAATTTATAATGTTATCCATGATGGGACACGTATTCCTATAATCTCCATTTCATTATTTACACTATATTTCTTCATATTTTCAATGCTAAGATTTCCATAATCCTGACCTTTATCAACAATCTAGTAAAGTCAAGAGTGTTCCAAGAACATCAATTATGAATCGTTGATCGAGTGATTGCTCCTCAAATCCATCTGGACTATGGTGTAGAAAGGATTCACCACTTGGTGATTGTGAGAAAGTCCTTGCCCTCAGACAACTTAACCAAGCAGATCAAAAGAAATTCTTCATGAATGAAGATTTTTTTTGTAAGCATTACTCCTCTAGTGACTCCATTCCTTAACCCTCGCTCTGCTGGATTAAGCACAGTGACCAGTCTTTATGGGGCATCTCTGGTTGCCTCCAGCATGAACAGGGTTAAACCATCGGTCATTGATCCAGGAAGAAATGTCAAGTCAAAACACACATACATAAGAACTATTCCAAACTTGATACTTGCACATTAAACAAAAAAAAAGGCGAAAACTTTAGTAATCTCTAATGAGTAGAAAGAAGACGGAAAGTAGACGGGTGTTGGCCAAATAGTTCACATCATTAAGAACAGTTGTTAAAATCACTTGCAATTTCTCAGTGGCAGATTTTAAAGCACTTTATTAGAACAGGTTGGACATTGGAACTGACAAGCAAAAACACTTCACTACAAGAAAGAAAAAATATCTTCAAAGTTTGTTCCACATGGGTTGCCCTCTTTAAATGTAGAACTACGTTTGTGTGTGTGTGTGTGTGTGTGTGTGTGTGTGTGTGTGTGTGTGTGTGTGTGTGTGTGTGTGTGTGTGTGTGTGTGTATGTGTGTGAGTTGTTTACAGTTAGCGATAAATCTTAAAATTGTTTAACACTGCTATTACGATTCCATAAATCTTGTTAAAGTGAAATTTAAATAAACAGATCAAATAAAATTCTTCTGCAGACTAGAACTCAAAAACACATATAACATGGAGCAGATACTACATAAACTGTTTTAATGTAACCTAACAGAAATATAAGTGATAAAACCCTGGTATGTTGTAATGTGTGTATAATAAAGAGACCATACAGTGAAAAGTCGAAAATGAAAGGAAATTACTTTTTACATTTCATAGTAAAATCTCTGAAAGAGAAATGAAAGAGTATAGGTAGATGAAACATCAGATCCACTGATAATGACCAAGCAAACACTTGTGTGACAATATGTTCAACCAAAGCCCTTTCCATTAACCCTCTCCATACTGGAGGCAACCATAGATGCCCTAGAGAGCCACATCTGTCCCTAATCCAGCAGGGAGAGGGTTAAACAATGTCTCACCTTCACCATTGTGACAAGACATGTCCTTGGTAATATGAACAATATGATAGGCACACAGATACTGTGGTGTGGGTTCAGATTCTTTGACAAATATTGTTCATTGCCATGTGTGTAAATACTTGATAGATAATATTCCAGAGCATATAGAGTAAACCTTCTTTTAGCAAGCTACATACAAGTTTAACCCCAGAGCTTCTGATATATACCTGAGAACAGTGTAGTTGTTGTCCCAAGGCTACTTTTGTGAACCTGCTTTACCTATGACAAGTCATTTCACAGCACTTCTAGTGAGAACTTTATTTTATCAACCTAAAGTTTAGTCCCATTCTGATATGAACTTGCTCTATCTATGACAAGTCATGTCCCAAGACTATTGATATGTACCTGCATACCTATGACAAGTCATGTCTCAAGGCTATTGATATGTACCTGCATACCTATGACAAGTCATGTCTCAAGGCTATTGATATGTACCTGCTTTACCTATGACAAGTCATGTCTCAAGGCTATTGATATGTACCTGCATACCTATGACGAGTCATGTATCAAGGCTGTTGATATGAACCTGCTCTACCTTTCTAGCTTCTGATAAGAACCTGCAGTATTTGCCTATATTATGTACATGTCATATCCCAAGGCTACAGAGTGATGCAGAGCACCTGGTGCAAACTTGTCATGGTTTCAGACAGATGCATGCTTCTACTGCAGCAGACAATGGATGTTCCCCATTCGCTCGGAGCACCAGGTAACGCCTCAAGGTCCACTACACATTGACGTTGAGTGAACACCCGCCTGGATAACAATAATCTGCATAACAATGGCTACAGAACAATACCCGCCTGCTGATTGATGTGACACCATTGTCTTGGACAATACCTGCCTGCTGATTGATGTCATACCATTGTCTTGGGATAATCTATACAACATTGGTTTGTTTCTATGTACATGTGTTCACTCAACAGGGAATGGGTACTGAGTACAATGAAATGACAATTGTGAATGTCTATCCTAAGTGCTGGAAAATTACCGCTTTGTTTGTATACTCCACAGGGAGTTGAGAATTAAAGTGAATGAGTGCAGCTGTGATTCATTGCCAGGGGTAATAACATGTATTGGAACGAGTGCTTTTTTTTTTTAGCTTGGAAGTACCTTGGAAACATATATTTTATTGAATGATGACCTTTCAATTTCAGTTTCACATTAACCATGATAATGAAAGTGTATTAATCGAATCAGAACTGCTTTGATTACTGCTACGTGTCAAAATATGCTATGGATATACTATACAGTGTACTTGGTATAACGATTGCTATATGGAGTTATGGTACCATTACTATATTCTACCAGACATATGCTATACACTAAGCCAGTCAAATATTGATTGCTATTGATGTTATGGAAATGAATCATTTCATACAAGTGACAGAGAAAAATTCTCACATCAGAACACTCATGCATGTAGATGAATAAATAGTTGACTACATTATAAATGTAGTATGTAGAAATATAGATTGATATTTTCCCTTTAGTTTGTGTATCTTTACAAAAGTATAGCAAACATATTCTTGTAAATGCTGCTGCTGCTGCTGATAATAATAATAATCATAATAATCATAATAATAGTAAAAACATTGGTAAAAACAATAATAATAATAACAGTAATAATAATAATAATCATATAATTAGAATAATAAAACCTACATGTATAATAATAATAACAATAACAATAACAATAATTATATAATATATATATACAAAGTATTATTATTAGTAGTATTATTATTAACAAAAATAATAATAATAATAATAATAATTACTTTTTACCAAGAGACCCAATGGGGACAACTTAGTACTTACCCAGGGTACAAACATGTAGGTAAATGAGTGCTAAATTGTTTACCGGTGCTAATAAACATGCCAGCCACAGGCAACACCTTGTCTGGGAACACGTGAAGATCTTGCAGCTTGGCTGAGTTTCAACCAAGCATATCTTGCAGCAGGAGAAGCAATGGCTGCTGGCTATGTGAAAAGGCTACCATTCCCTGCATCCTTCTTGTTTATTGGAACAGCTATCACCAGCAGAGTATCTCTAACACAATCCCTTTGTCAAGGAGCTTAGCAAAACTCACAAAAGTGGTGGAAACTTAAGCCGCTGAACTCATTTACTTAGAAACTCTAGTTCTGTTTGTCTTATGTAAGAGTGATATATTGAAATATGCTCCTGATGCTCCTTCATGGACCTATTGGTCTACCAATAGAAGATATGTACTGTATATACACCATGAAATTTTCAATAGGCATATCTTGTTGCCTAAAGCGGTTAGAAGGTTAACATAATATTTGCAAGAGTAAGAAGGTGGGTTTAATAGTATAACCATGCAGGTGGGATATGATCTATTTGTAGTTTTGTCAACAGAACAATTGTCCACTCAAGAAATATGCATAGTGAACAATGTTTAAAATATATCAATATATAAAATGTATGCACAGGAAGTGTTTGGATTAAATCTAAGCAGATGATTGTTATTTCTGTTTTATGTTCAGTGCTAGAGATTGATGGAAAATGCAATTGTCCTGCCATTACATGCAAATCAGCATTGACGAGGCGATGGTAGCATACAAACAGGATATTTATACATTCATGGTGGTCGTAATCAATAAACGTTCATGCAGTACATGCATTGAAATCCTATTAAGGTTAAATTTCCACTTGGTCATGTCCCAGTGCCAGAGTTAGTGCTACTACACAAACACATCTCGTCCACTGACTGCAAGTTCACGGATATCCTCAGAAGGACCATCCTGTCAACTGTCAGATCCAGATGAGCATTTTCCGATTAGACGGACAGAAAGTGATTACACGCTGTACGACTGAACCCAATAGGACTTCCTCAATCATGTGACAGTGATCTGACCAATCAGAAAAACTAGGTGTAGAGTTAGGACGGTACCGAGGACATGTGGAATATCTATCTCCACTGCTTGTAATGCTGACAATAACAGAGATAGAAACTTACCTTTAAAACTTACTAGCCCGAATAGTGATACAAATAACATGAATTTCTACTAGCCCTTTATACTTAGCACTTAGGATACCTTTAGCATTGGCAGAGATGGCCTGGGCTAGTGTTCATTTCTATACCTGCAATAATGTTGAGTCACAAGACAGAATTGAAGAAGACATTACGTTGCAATTTATCTCATACCAGTTATCTTGAAGTCTGTACGTACATGCATATCTATAAAAGTGTGCTGAATAGAATTACTAGTATAATCACCTTGAGCCCTCTCCCTGCTGGATTAGACACAGGCACCGCTCTTTAGGGCATCTCCAGTTGCCTCCAGCAGTGAGAGGGTCAACTCTATTCCAGCTGGATAAATCAAAATGTCTTCTAAATGATACCTCAGACTACTTCTAGAAGGAAGAAGGTTGGAGCTGGGACTTTTGCTGAGGAAGGTGGTTGTGCAATGGTAAATAAGTTCAACTTTGAAGTCATGGTCCCTAGCTCCAACATGCCCTGGGGACCCAGCATCAATACATGCAGCCATTAACTTCCTTACATGGCCCTGACTAGCTCCAGATTCCTCTACCCTTCCCTGCTGACCATAAAAGACTTATATGGGTATGGTCATTCTATCGGACATTCGATTCTGGCCATACCCATTGGATATCAGGTATGACCAGAATTTTCAAAAGACTTCAGTGCACTGTCAGCAGAACATAATAAAAATACTTATTTTTATTTACCAAAGTGGAAAAAATCGGGTCAGTGGAAACGTAAAACAAGGAAAGAAATATCTTTGGCCTAATATAGAAGATTTTAATTTATTTCAGGAAAATTTTTATTTCAAATTGTTGTTATCGTTGTCAACCTACATTCAAAATTAATAAAATATAAACATTTCTGCCTAATATTATCTGCACAGTATGTTGCTATTGACCTCAGCAGCCATTAATATTCAAAAGATAAATGCTAAAGAAACAATGTGCTACACCGTTCTGATCTTAATTTTAATAACTCAAATTGCTATACACATATTTCCAATAGCGTTTCCTATTTATAGTTTCTCAATCATGCATAAACCACGTGATCATTAACTACCATTGCAACTAATGGTACAAAGAGAGCTGCAGTAGAGAACAATCCCAGCACATTGACAATATTGGTTTAATGGAACCAGTATAATACATGAAAATTAATGCAATATCTCTGTTCTTTAAATTGGTTGGCATTAAATACTAGTATACGAACACTGATAATTTTTAATTTATATATTTTTATAATAATTTGAACGGCTAATTGTTTTTATTATATTTAACCTGTTTGAATTAATAGAAAAAAAAACTACAGTATGCAGTCACTTATCTTTTTAACATATAAAGATAGATAAGATAAGACTTTAGATAAGATAAGATAGATTAGACTTTATTTCCCACCAGGGAACATTGTTGCACATTTATGAGAGCACATACAAATTATTTTTTTAAAGCAGTGACATGTACATTAAGTATGAAGACAAATAAACAGAACAACACATTGTGAAATTAGACAGAGCACTGACATAGAAACACAACCCTGTTAACAATAACAATATCCCTAAAATACCCCAAAATGTATACGCATTATAAGCATACAATACAATAATATGCACCCAGCGATAACAATACACCTACAATATATAAGCACTATAGGCATAAAGGAGAATATCATCATAAATATGAATTAACATGCTAAAGGGAGGTAAGATTTGGTATTATTTAAGAAATGTATACTAGTGGGTATTAACGATTTTGGTTTAATTTTTTTGGCATCAGGAATCTTCGACCGGAAGGGAGATGTTTAAAATGGCTGTTGAGATCGTGGCTAGAGTCGGACACATGTATATTGTATTAATTAATCAAGGTTTTTATAGTATACAGTATCTGGCAGGTGATTCCAAGAAATAGTGTGTGTCCATTGGTACTTTAATGGAATGGTCTTGGATGGAAATTGACTGTTACCAGCAATTAATTCGATTAAAAAAATCTAACATTTCCATTAGCCTATATGATACTTTTAACATCGAGAGAAATGGCTTGATCCAACAAGCTAGTGATACTTCCCTTCTCCAGATATGTCTAAAAAATTATAACACCTATACAACTATTGCCATAGAATGTCTACAATAGTGTATTCTTATTGGTTTGCTTATCAACATAAGCGTGATAAATAATTAGATTGTCGCAATTTGTTATACCTATTATCAAAACCTGGTTAATAATAATCATTATAGAAATTCAAGTAGATTATCACCTTTTTTTTAATACCCGGTTACATATATAATCTAATCACTATAGAAATCCGTACCAAGCTTTAATATATAATTCATGAAAGAGTTAATTCCTGGTGCTAAGTGGCTGGAGTGGAGCCATAAAACTAAGTATGCAGAAAGCCAGCATTGCAGTCTAACATAATGCTTTATGGCGCTTCCAATAGTGGCATGAAATATTCATGTATGCTGGTATTTTCTCTTAACCTAGTCTCATGATCGACATGGATTTGTGGGCTAATTCTAATCAATTTCTCTGGCACTGTATTCCGATCTACAAAACAGTACCTGGCAAAAGCAACTGCTGGTATCAATGTCCTTGCTATGTAGGCAACGTACCATAATTTCCTGTGTATGGCCTGCAGGCTATACATTAAAAAAAGATTATTTTTGAGGTGATGGGGGCTATTTACCACTGCAGGCTAGCTGACGGTTTACACAATTAAAATTAAAAACAAAGTTCATCATCACTGGTAACACTAAAAGTGTTCTTTTCCACCAACTGTGTCTTGTTACAATACAATTAGTCTTAAATAGCGAGTCCTAAATGTAGACAGAGTAAGAAAATCAGCGAATCATGTGACTACTCAATGTGATATCCACGCTCAAGCCAATGTCACATGTGCATAGCTTTCTCTCTTCTTTCCCAGTTATAAACTGCGGTCTATATGCCAGTGCAGGCTATCAGACATTTTATTTTCCTAAATTGACGCATTTGGCCCCCTGTGGGCTACATGGTGTAGTGGGCAATACACAGGAAATTACGGTAGCAATAATGCAATGCATACCATATTCGTAAATCAGAAAGTATTAAATGCAATTATCTTGGTGAAGCATACATTGTATACTCTATTAACATCTGATTAATTAAATAAAATACATTAATACATAAATTCATTGATCACAGTTTGTTGGGAAGAATCATAGGTCAACATTTGCCAGATATGGTTGGGCTTAATTAACTTGCAGATGTGTACACGCCAATATGGAAATTCACATTAAGGAATTTAATTACGAATCTAGGCTTTTGATATCATTGATCCTCCAAATGAAAGTACAAGTAAAGAAAACTGTCGAGCTAACTTTCTGGCAACTTGACATGTTTGACATGCACAGAATTATGAATGTAGATGCTAGACATAAATTGCCAAATATACATATATCAACACTGGCCTGTTCTAAATACATGACAAATACCAGGGCATTTCATATTAATTAAAAATGTGATTTGCAAGCTCTGACATTCACTTACTGGTGTATCATTATGAGTTTGGAACATGAAATATTACAGTGAATAATATATATTGGGGATTACTGACAACATTTTCTAATTATGAAATAATTTTACACAATTACGGCTTAATGGTGGATAATCACCATAACAACCAGTGAAAATGTAGTCAGTAGTATTCTGGCAATTATACAAGTATGCTAAATTGGAACGTGTTCAAAAAAGTTACTGAGGCGAGACATAGTGTCAGGACCAATGCCTGCAATATTGGTTATAATTATTTCAACATGACCAAAATATATAATTGTGACAGCAAGATACTTCATTCAATAATTATGACTACTTTCATGCTTCACATCTGTTAAAAACGATTTTGAAAAATAGAGCAAGCATTACTGACTGAGGAACGGAAATATGGACATATGTGGATTACACAACAATTTGTTTGCTCAGTATGGACTGGATTGTCTTTAGTCTAATAGAATTATATGTTATTCTAAATCAAATTAAAATTTCTTAATTAAACGTAGACTTTATTTTACAGACTTGTGTTGTCCATAGGATAACATAAAATACAGATAGATCTGTATGACAGACTAAAGCATAGATTACCACATTTCTAAAAGCATCTTGATATTGATTAAGTCATGAGAAATTGATATGCATCTGGTGTGTAGTTTTTTGTTTGTTAGAATTTTTATTTAGAACTTATTTCAGGATCACACATCCTGAATTAATAATATCTTATTACACCTAGAAATGTTATCCCTAATTATCTAATACAAACTTTCTCTTGCATTCTGCAAGTGTACATTACACAGTCACATTTAGTATGATGATTATGATACAAGTGCCACATAATCAAAACACTTCAGTGTAGGCCTGATAACAGATGTGGTAGAGAAACACTGTCGCCACCTAATTGATAAAACAAATATACCAAAGTTTGCGATAATCTACTGTACACCTTTTCATCAGCATATTAGTGGTGCCACGGTTTACAGGGTGAAAACACAAGTACAAGGCACAATATGAGAGCCATACGACAGCTTCCAATTACAAAATACATTACCATAAAACACGAGACAAGTATGCAAACAGTAAAAGCTTAAAATAACTCCATGAAACAAAAGTTAGTACTACTCTCAGCTATATTCCCCACGATGCCATGGCCAATTATGTTAAAGTTTCTTTAGTTCGTAACTCAAAAACTACTCGAAATTTCCGAGATTTTCCTGAGATTTCAGTCCTGATCTGATGTTTTAGCCACATGTTCATACCCCCATGTGCATTGCTCAAAGAATTGTCAGAATATTTTCTTTCATATAGAACATACATACCCTCAATAACATTTGCCTTTGGTTTAGTTTCTGATTAGTTTTGTAAACAAGGAATTATCTCCATACTCAATAGATGCTTTGTTTTTGCAAACAGACAAATGCTGTTTGGAAAATAGCATATATAATCTGTGCCTAGTGAACAAAATGTTTGTTTTGAATTTAACATTCTTTGCACTTCCGTTTTGAATTTCATATTCTTTGCACTGAAGAATGGAATATAATTAGTCTGTGCAAACATCATACACAAGAAAACCAAGATGAATAATGAAGCTTATTGATTAACTTATGAACAGCATGTCCAATATAACTAGGTATCAAGAACATAGTTAAATCAACACTAAATCCTGCATAGTGTGGCATTATGAAAACAAAATTAATAAATAAACAAGATGCCTTAATGAAAGCAGATTACATACTTGGAAGCAGTGGAACGTTCCAGGCGTAAATTTCTGGACAAAGCCTACATGTGCATTGTTCACAAAATACAAATATTCCAATACATTAGCACAATCAAGATGACTCCGAGTCAATGCATGGCAATCAATGGGCTGAGAACTCAGTCGGAACATCAATGAGCGAGCACAGTGTTCTCAACGACAGCAATATACACGCAGATCACGTTTCGAAAACATTGTTCATTTCATCCTGCAGTATCCACATGAAAAATTTCTGTAATTACTCGCAGTGTGGATCCCAGCACACAGGCATCACGTGGGGCCCAATATTTACATATTAAACACTGCTCAAAGAAAGGTTATTTAGAGAAACAAACAAGTAAATTGTGCTGGAATGTCAAAGTCCTAGCAGGCAATCAAGGCTTCCCATGTGCGCTTATTCCTGATGTAAGAAAGTGGCCGATATTTACGACTCATGCAAATCTTTACAGCTCCAAGATGCTGCCAGTTTTAGCAGATTCCATTAAACAAACTTGAGCATCACCTTCATCTACCATCAATAAACACCTATCAGGGAGAGTCTTTATCATGACTGTTTATTGATGTACGATAATGTACAAGCACAATACAAAGCTGAGGAAGCATGTATGAGAGAGAGAGAGAGAGAGAGAGACAGAGAGAGACAGAGAGAGAGAGAGAGAGACAGAGAGAGAGAGAGAGAGAAAGAGAAAGAATAAGAAGGAGAGAGAGATGAGAGATGGGGAAGAGAGAGAGAGAGAGAGAGAGAGAGAGAGAAAGAGAAAGAGAGAGAAAGAGAAAGAGAGAGAGAAAGAGAGAGAGAGAGAAAGAAACAGACATACATCAGAGAGGTTGATTGAAAGAGAGAAACAGTTTGTGTGTAAGGGGGGGGGGGGAGCTTGCCCTTGGTCTGGGCCTCTCAAATGGACAATTACTGATCTTTGATTAGATACAGAGAGGTAATAAGCAGATCAGTCTGGAGGCTTTGGCTCATCAGAACGGTATAGTCAATGATGTGACACAATGTGAATACCCCTTACAGTAGATGACTGCTATTATAGCAAACATTATACTGGTTTTCCAATTAGCTACTACAAGAAGGTACTCTCATTCTTGAACACGTCTCTAGACACTCCCAAACAAACTCCTGTCAAACTTTCATTTATTTCCAGTAGTAAATAAGTTAAATAATCACTTAAAACTGTGATGTACACAAGGATCAATATCTTGGCGGCAAGATAAATGTGTTCATGAGTTATATGATAACTTGCAGATCATCTTTCCTCGAGTAATATTCATGTTGAAAGTCATGAACTCTAGTGAGGGAAAGATAATTAGTAATCTTGATTATTGAGTAGGTTATTGTTTCGATGCAACATACATGTAGTCAAACTTAAAGAATTCATTATCAATTATCACAATTTATTATATCATCTATAGACAACAGTTCCTGAAGTCCAGAAATTAATATGCATGTAATAAGACAGGATTTACACATACATCAAATTATAAGTCTCAACATTATTTATTATAGTACATTCACTATTTAATACTGTATATATAATTATACAAGATGATTAATGAATGCAACTGTACTGTTATAAAATAAAAACACACAAGTGATATAATGATGTTTACAAGTCAAGCTAAATGTTCATATATTTGCCAACTGAAAACATCTAGTGACACATGATATGGAGAAACAATTCCAGTTATCTTTTGAATCTTGCTATCTGATGAAATATAATTACAAACCAAAACTACTTAGAATCTTATATAACTTAATAAAGCATATACTAACATTTATAAACTTGTAAGCCATCATAATGGATATCATAGAATTAATACCACTGAAGATCGAGAGCATCCATTATTGTAAAGGGGACTTTTTTCCAGTTCATGGTGTGTAAGATGTATTTTTTTACTACTACTCGTAAATGTTTCTAAGATGTTGCTAGGATTGAGTTAAGATGGGATGAACAGACCTTTGATCCAGACATCATAAAGAGCATCAGGCTCTCAGATTAAACGTACTGTACATCGATTGATCGAAACAAGAATGAAATTTTAGATGTATGTATTTAAACAGAGTGTAAAATTAACGAACTCTTAATGCTATCAATGAACATAGAACTCACAAAACATATCTTACTCTGGGATTTACACACATGAAAATCGAGATACCAAGTTACCTGGGAAACATAAAGGTTATCAAAACACAATTTCAATTCTGGCACTGTAATTGGTAATCATAATGGAATGGAATCAATACCCCTGTGATGGTTTGTAACAAAGACATCCACGAGGGAGTTGGCACTTGTCGAAGAACATGTCATCATGTGGATATGACACATGTCATCAGGTGGATATGACACAAATGTCAGAAGCAATCCTTGGCACTCTACAGACCATGCAACAATGACAATGTATGAGAGTCCTACATGAGTAGTGTCATGATAAGCAAACTGATTGCAGAGTTGCTATGTGTAGAGTGATGGAAACTAAGGACAACTACACTCATGGGTTGTATTCAGTGGCTGTATCCAGAGTCCGTATTCAGGGATATAGCCACTGAATAGTGTTATTCATGGTCTACTCAGAGGCTGTATACAGGATCTGTATACAGCTGTACTCAGGGTCTCTTCAGAGGCTGTATTCAGGGTCTACTCAGGGTTGTATTCAGGGTCTAATCAGGGGCTATAGCTGTACTCAGGGACTGTACTCAGGGTTTACTGTATTAAGGTTTCAGGATTTACTCAGGAGTTGTATTCCGGGTCTATTCAGGAGCTGTAATGGTCTGTATTCAGGGTCTGTATGCAGGGTCTACTCATGGTCTGTATTAATATTTACTATATTTAGTGGCTGTAAAACTGTTTCAAACTGCACCAGTGCCTGCCTAGCCACTCAGAATATTGACTTGCAGCCACAGATTCCAATATAGTACCGCCTATGATTTAACTCACAGACTTATCCATTTTTCATGCTATTTCAGTTGAAAGTATTCTTTATGACATCCCTGGTCCAGTGCCACTAAAACCATTGACCATGCTGATTTTATTAACTTGTCTGTGGCTTTTGACTGATTGCCAATACGAATGACTTTCAAAAATAGTATTACAACCCTGTTTGTAAAATAATTCATAGTTATGATGCCATATCTGACTATTATAGTCTTCCATAAAAATACAATGTTTATATTGAATATTGATTCATTCTCCAGTTATTTGAATTTACAATGCTGCTTTTCGTTCAAGCCTTTTGTGTAGGTTGTCGTTGTTCATAAATATATAATAATGTTCTTACATAATAACAGCTTCCATTACTATTCTGTATTCTAACATAGTATGGTGTGAGAACGAAAGTGCAGACTGTACTTTAACAGGGAGTAAAGCGAGTTGGCAAAATGCCAATGATGTAATGTGCCCTTTCTTTTCACTACCCCCCCCTACACACACACACACACACACACACACACACACACACACACACATCCATTAGTAATGACTATAAACACTGACGAGCTGGTGACGAGCTGGTGACGTACTTTAACTATACTTTAATACACTACATATAGGGGTAGACCGTAATCTATCCCTTAAATATTATTTATAATTACCCTTCTGTTATAGAAAGATAAAGAAATTAATCCCCAATGGAAAGACTTGAAAGAGTAATTATAGTGTTATAAGATTCCAATGATAGAATCAATATTATACTCTCACAGTGTAAATCCCAATCTTTTTATCAATATACTACGGCCCTGCATATTGTTACCAAATGCCTCCAGTAGATCACGAGGTTCCTTCAGTCCATACATTCATGGACATCATGAGCTACAGACAAAAAACTGGAGTATTTCAGTGCATGGGGGAAAGTCTTACATAAATATTTCAGATTTTAATTACAATTACTGTTAAGTGCAACACATTTTCTTCTTTATATCAGGACTCCCACAATTTTAACCCCACAAACCGATCTGTTTAGCCAGTGAGGTGGTGCCATTAATTGTAATAGATACATTTTAGGTGACTTTTAATGGGTTTGGTGTTAGTTCGACAAATGATAAGATTTTAATTAAACCTTGATTTTTATCTCTCCTAATTTGCTTAATCTCTACATGAAAGAAACTTATACATAGCTAGTCTGCGGGTGAGATGTTTAACCACTGTGTGTATATTGTGTTCTTTGTAGCAATTGAATTTGTAGTTACTGTATCTTACTCATAATTCCAGCTGAAATGTTGGAGACAATGCAATGTGAAGGACAATGCTTTAGAAGAATGCCATCATACATTTCCAATCAGTGGAAGGTTCAATCAGTAACCATTAGGCCTGCAACGATACATTTTTTTTAACGATACAATACATATCATGATTCACATGTCACGATACAATACGCAATACGATACCTCAATAATATGTTTGATCAGAAAGAAAAAGAAGATATTTTGAAGCTGAAATATTGCCACCAACAATTTTGCAAAGCCAAAGGTGGAGATCAGGGGCCCAATCTTTTATTACTAAATTGGATGAATATCAGTTGTAAAATGTATTGTACAGGCATATAGGCATTCATTTTCAACCAAGTAAATGAATTTTGATGATCGTTTTTGTGGTAATTATTAGTTTATTCAGTGACATGCTGTTTTAATCGGATTGGCCATTATCTAGCAGATGTTATGGAACAGCCTGAATGTTTCTGTTAATAAAAGTGTTATCATCGCAAAAACAACCATTATGTATTTGGTAAATGCAAACATATATGTCTATGCTAACCTTCACCCTCAACCTCACCATGAGTAAAGCAAATTGGTCAAACAGAGGAGGGCAGTGATCACCACCTTTGCAAGCGATGTCTTTAGTAAGACATCTTCACCGAAACAGTATAACAAATTATTACTGATTGGTCTCGATGCAAGTTCTAGACCAATGAGAAGGCAT
>JAUTBT010001302.1:0-10733 GCA_032361225.1 Lepetodrilus schrolli | reverse complement strand
TTTTCAGCAGGGCTGGCAACTTTTAAGACTTGCCAGCCCTGGTGTCTGGTGAAATTTTGGGGGAATTTCCAACACTGGTTCAAACATGAGCATTTTGATTTGTTTTATAAAGAAAATGATAAACAATCAGAAAGCTTGTCTTCTAACATGACAAAAGTGTCTGGTCCCATCGTAGTGTTATGCTGTAACGCCCATTCGTCGGAGATGGGAACCAGTCTTAAAAAGATGGCAGATTTGTCGGATCACTTCAAAATTACATACAATCTTTTCTGACCATAATAGCACATTTTACGAATTTGCATACATTTACAAGTATTTAAATATTTTTTGTTGATAATAAATGGTACAATGTTTGCATAGACTATATATTGATATTTTGAATATATTTCATTCTTAAATCGGTGTATAATTCGTATTTAAATAAAAAATGAAATTCATCTTCAATCATGAAGGTTGCAAAATTGACATATTCTTTCCTTCTTTAGTAGCCCCACCCAACGACCAGTAGTTATGCGTACGGAAAGTTCCCCTGAATATATTATATATTATATACAGCTGGATTGCATAGTTATCTACCAAAAATTTGATATATGGTCAAGTCAGTAGATGTTTACAACTTTTTATCACTGCTGGTTGTATTTACCAATCAAATGACAAAGTTTGACATGAGACCAATACTGTGCATTGCACAAGCAGACTATTGCTTGTAGATATAGGCAACAATTTTGCTGATCATGGTTCCTCTCAATCGTTTGTACACAATTCTTTGCAGGAACATAGTCGCCATGAGTTTCATAAAGAAGTTGGTTGGGGCGAGGTCCAGTCTGGACTCTCGACAAAGCCACGTCCAGGACAATGCCCTCGGACTCATGCACCTCCGCAAACTGTTTGCGGAATTCCGACACCCGTCGGCCAAGGCCACCCAGAAAGACCAGGAGGATAAACTGTACAGCATGCTGCCCTTGTTCTGTAAGGTAGGGAAAGAGAAAGTATTCATCAACTCAGATATAGCTAGCAGTCACCTTTCTTATTATGTTCTCATGCAATGTCATGCTGTGTAGTTTTGCCATGTATTGGATGTAAGAACAGAATGCAGATGTGGTGTCTCTTGTTGCAGGTGTTTGAGAATGCGCCTTCCAGTGAGATGACCGAGAAGTGGGGAGATATCCTACAGTTCTGTAGCCACGTGTCTAAGCTGATGGTCACAGAGATCAGAAGAAGAGCATCCAACCAGTCAACAGGTTGGTAGCTTTATTGCTATTTTATATGTTGTACTGATTCGTTCATACAACTATTATAGGCGTATAACTATATTTGCATTAGGCCTGCAACAATACATTTACTTACAATGCGATACGTGTCACGATTCACAGGTCACGATATGATACTCCATATGATACCTCAATAATATGTTTGATAAATTGATAGGAAAAACAAAAAGATACTTTGAAGCCGTAATATTGCCACCAACCATTTGGCAAATCCAAATGTGGAGATCAGGGGCCCCATCCCTTTTATTACTAAATTTGGCCGAATCTCGTTTGTAAAATGTATTTCATTACTTGCACAGACATCGAGGCATTAATTTTGCAATCAAATAGATGGATTTTTGATGATCATTTTTGCAGTAATTACAATATTACTTTATTCAACGATGTGTTGTTTTGGTCGGATCGGCCATTATCTATCGGAAGTTATGGTAGACAGTTGATGGAACAGCCAGGATATTTCCATGAATAAAATACATCTGTATCGTGTATCGATACGTAGCCTTGCGATACTATACGCGAATCGTCAAACTTTGTATCGCGATGCACCGATGAATCGTTGCACCCCTAATTTGCATAGATTTTGTCTACAGATAAAGTAACTGTATTTTTGTGAATATATTTTATTATATAATTGTCATGCTCTCATTTGATTGAACATAGATACAAATTTTATGCCTTTTAGTTTCTCTCTTCCTAATTATTTTTTAAAAAACATTATTAATCAGCCTGTATTTAATGAACACGAATGTTGATATTTCCAGAGGCTGCAAGCTGCGCCATAGTCAAGTTCCTGGAGATTGAGTCGAACGAGTTCAACAGCAACGGCTGGACACTGCTGACAGCACTGAACCTTCTGTCAATTGGTGACCAGGCCCTGATAGACTGTATGACAGCCGCCTCTCTCCCTTCCACTCTGGTCAAGTGTCTCTATCTCTTCTTTGACCTGCCGTCAGAGACCATTAGCGATACCCTGGAACAAGGTTGTGAATTCACCCCAAATGAGAGGAGGATATTGCTGCAGAAAGTATTTGTTCAGGTATGGGTTGTCATTTCTCTACATCTGTAGAGAATTATCATTCTTCAGTAATTGTTGCAATGATTTTGAATTTCCCAAGCGTTGTGATTGTAGAGAATGGATGCTTGGTAGAATGGTGGATGCTGGAAATTGGCAGCTTTGTATGTATACTCCCCAGGGAGTTTAGAAAGAAACTGCACACTGATCCATTGACTGGGGTAATAATGTAACACTTATACATGCTTTAGGGATTTGATATGGTGCAATATCATTATACATTATTATTATTATTATTATTATTTCATGTCATGTTTCCGAGCTCTCCTATTTGGATACCTGCCTATATTGTGGATGTACTCTGTCTGTGTACAGGTGCTGGTGCGGCTGTGTAACCATGTGTCGCCGGCAGAGGAGTTGGCCAGGAAGGACGACCTCAGTCTGCTGTTCAGTGCCATCACCAGCTGGTGTCCGCTGGTCAACACGCCATGGAGGAAGAGTGCCGCTGAGGTGCTTGTCACTCTGTCCAGACACGGACTCACCCACGTCGTGGTCAAGTATATACATGGTGAGTATTGTTTTGAAAAGTGACTCTTGGGGAAAAAAGAAGTGAGAAAATGGATTTCATTACTTCAATATCTGAAGCCACAATATACACAAATATTTTTTCCATTTATAAATTTATTATTTTTATTTATTTTTTAATTTGGATTTCAAGCTGTTTTCAAGATTCTTTCACTTTTCCCTTACATTACTCTTTGAGTAAGTGAAATACAATGTATACATGATTGTCTTTATTATCTGTTTTCAGATAAAGGTTGTGTTAGACATTGCATTGAAAACATGCAGCGAGTGCAAGAGTTATCTCCCCTAGAGCTGGTGGAAATGTTTGTCACAGTGTTCTGCTTCTTGAAAGATTCCAGTGAAGTTTCACAGACCTTACTGGATGACTTCAGGGCTTGCCAGGGTTATGTCTTTCTCTCAGAATTTCTCCTCAAGTTAGTATTCATTCTACTATATTCACTGATTATTTTGGTGTGATTTTCCTATTATTATTGTTTTTTAATTTTAATTTATTTTTATTATAAAAATTTCAGTATTCTTTTTAGAATTAATAACAAAACTGTAAACTAATAATATCCTAATAATTTTCCATGAGAAAAATCTGAAAATCTTAACAATTGGTTGAAATAATCTTTGGTCTCATCTCACTAACCACACCCCACTGCTAACTGCAGTATCCATCCCCTATACATATTCATCCCCTGTGTTCCCCCGTTCCAGGATGGAGCAGGATCCGCTGGAGGATTCTCACCAGGCGTTGAGGAACCTGGTACTGCTGGTCGGCTCACTGACCACGTGCGGCTACTTGGAGCTGAAGCCCACCCAGGCCAGCACAGGGTCACTGTTCCAGATGCCGGGATTCATCACTCCCCAGCCTGCAGGCAAAGGTAAGCATGGTCCAAGCATCCATTCAGGAAATTAAATATTTTTAGGAAGAAAAAGTTTACTTGATGACATGTTTGATAAGAATTATGGAGAATATATTTTCATAAACGGTATTGTATTTCATGCAATAGCTCATAGCTGTTACCTTTGATGCTCTTCTTAAGTTGATGACCATCAATTGCATATCACTGTATTGTTGATTCCATGATTGTATCCCACATCCTATGGTGCTGCTACTGTGATAGGGTACTACTCACAGTATACTACTCACAGGGTACTACTCACATGGTACTGCCGTAAATCTTCAATATTCCATGAAGAGACTTTTGTGTCAAATATTGCTATTAAGTCTTTCACTCAAATGCTGGAGCTAAGAGGATATGCCTTGGTTCAATAATCGTTATCCATTTGAGACAACATTGAAGTTTAAAGTCCTTTGTGCCAGAGCAGGTTATAATAGAACTTGGAGATGCTAATTGGGAGACAACAGCTTTTAGTAATTCTGTAATATCGGAGCATCTAAAGGAATAAACAAAGACATTGTATTAATTATTATGCCTGATTAAGAAGGTCTCGCTAAAGGATTAAATATGATATTTAAAAATAAAACAGGATTGATATGTAATAGGCAAATTTGAACATCTGACCCTGAGATAATGCGATTCATTACTGAAACTTAAAATTTATATGGGGATTTGTGAACAAAATTTTGAGTTTAGCATGAAAAAATACACAAGAAAGTTTTGTAATCTCTGGGCCTGATTTGTAAACATTTTGTTTAATTTTAGCATGGGCATGCATAGTATCACCGTGATATTTTCCCATTTGTTGCATTGTGATAGTTATATGTAGATAGTATGCTAGTATATTAATCTTGTCCATGTTCATTTTGTTGTCCGTATAAATTTAACTGCATTTCTTGCATAAAACCGGGGCGTTTTATTGATGTCAACCATTTTAATTTACATTTTAACCAATTGGTGTGCATCTAATTCTAGCCACCATGTTACAAATGAGCACCACTATTTATCAGCAGTTGATGGAACAATATTTATGTTATTTTAAGATTGTGTTCATGGCATGTCTTCCTTCGCTAATAAGTTTAGTTATGTTCATTAATGTTACTTACCTTGAGTTATCAACTGATTTTGTTGATGTTTTGGCAGATGTACAAGTGTTTTGCAGTGGTAGCAACAGTTGAGTAATGACTTGCATCACACGGTCCAACTGTACTAACCACTTTATAAAGTCGCAAGCCCCGGTTTTACTAACCTACTTATGTTAATGGAAATAATCACTTGTTTTACTAATATCCTAAAACCACTTGCTTTAAAAAAAAAAAAATCCTTACTTTCCACCTGTATATACACAGATTGTGGAAGTTTAATTTGTTCTTCTTCTAAATTGAAATGGTGAATGACAGCTCTGTTTTGTTTGAAATTGATAATTTTTTTTATGAATAATGATGAATTTGTTTGATGTATTACATAGTATATTGTATTGTGGTTTTATATGCATGGGATATCTTGCTAAATGTAGCAATGCATGGAGCATTGGATGTTTACAAAGGCATACATGTTTTTCTTTTTTTGCTAAGCCTCATATATTCAAACAGTTCAATTTAAACCATGGCCTATTATGGGAAAGCTTGTTGCCCTGTGTCCCATTCCTCAGAACAATCGTAGCTATGCTAGTCACAGCTTATTGTACATGTATCATGAGTTACGACTCACGTAGCTCTGCAATCATTCTGTGAAACAGGACCCAGAACACCTGTAAATGTTGTCCAGTTCTAGAGTCACAGGTCAAGTTATATTGAAAATCTTTGATGCACTTCATATTCTTTGTTGCAGTATACCATTCGTTCAGGGTACTTGTAAGAACTTTGAAGGTTCAATAGCTTAGTGGGCCTGAAGGAATGATCAACTTCAGTTATAACATGCTTGTCTAGGCCTATGTTATCATGAAATGGTCTCACTGTAGTCCTGGCATAAATCAGAGCGTACGCCATACTTTTACTATAGCAGAAAATGACATAAACGTCGATTTATCCTGAGACTACCAGTACGACACTATTGTAAACAGCATTCAAATACTCTTAACACACTGGTTTTAATATCCATATTAGCATATACCACATTAACAACTTTCCAGAGAAGTCAATCAGGACGGACTCGATGATTAACGAATGTTTTATCAAAATACAATACTAAGCCAGAGCAAAGATTATCTATGGCCAGAGTTGTAGATCGCATGTTTTTATGTAATACCTTTAAGACCTTATTATTTCAATGTTACAGCTCAATATAGTCAGAAAACGCAACACATTCGTGACAATGTTGTTTTTTCTCAATAGGGTGACAATGTGATTGGAAATTACAGTTGTACATTAAACAATCACAACGATTTGTTTAAAATGCTTGTGTAAATATTTACTATTATAGAATATGTACATGTGTCTTTCATTCTTAATCTTTCTTTCTTCTCTCCCCATCTTTTCTTTCCCTTCTCTTGGAGCGGTTTTCATTTAAGTTGTAATAACTTGTATCCTATCCATTTCATCTTGAATAAAATATCTTTAGACTAAAACTGGAAATGTCACTTTGTAGCACATTATATTATAATTAAATTTCAAACGGATATTTGAATACAAATAGAATACTTTAAAACAATTAATCAAAAACGAATAGAATACTTACAAACGACTATTTGAATACCATTTTTGCTATTCGTATCAGCTCTAAAACATACCATCTCAGTATCATATTATACTGTAGAAAAGACTAATTCAGTATTTGATATAATATAATTAATATTAATTATGATCTATGTCATGATTAGTATGAGTATACCACTAGGTATTATACCTAATCATTTCTATATCTAGCTTTAGATTTACAAAAAGTTAAGTCTAACTAGCTTCATACCAACGAACTTGGAAGAACCTGGTATCTGAATGTTTTTCCCGACAAGCAATGGTAATGTGAAGATTTCAGTTTGTTAAAATCATAGTATAAATGTGTGGCCTTCACTAGTAATAATAGTACGGATACGGGTTTCCTGCCAGTAAATTTACCAATTTACTGCACTGTTTTCTTTTCATATATAAAATAATTTTTTGACTGAACTGTTGATATAGGTACACTAACAGTAACATTTCGTATGCTTGTGAATGTGAGATTGCATCACTTATAAAGTATCCGTAAATGTATCGTCTATTATATATGTCATCGTTGCTATGAGGAGAAAGTTGCAATTTATTCCGTTATTACAACATGGGCTTGTACTGTAGCTGGTGTTATCTGCACAGCATTATTGACTTTAGGCCATGCTTTACTGTAAAATAACAGTTAGCAAGGCCATTTCTTTATCATGTGCATTAGGATACCATATAATTTCTTCAAATAATTACTTATTTAACATTTTCTGTTTGTACTATGCAGTGAGTAATGGCCATTAGTAATGGCCTGTTACATTTATGTGTGAGAGCATGTTCTAAGGATGAAAATTGAATATCTTTGGTTATTTTATGTAAAATATATTTTAAATATTTTGATATACAATATGCTTCAAAAATAATAAACTTTTTTTTAAAAATACTGTTATTGAGATGCACAATATTTACATATTCTAATATATTGCATGCTTGTGATAGACGTAGTCAGTATAACTATAGATGCATATATGGATTCTGTATGTAAGTTGTTGTTTTTTATTATAAATATTTCTAAATACATTATTCTAATTGTTGTGCATTTGCTTGCAGGTGTCAGTGTGCGAAATCTTCATGCTTTCCAAGTTTTACAGTCAGTATTCCTAAAGGTAAAATGCATTTACTTGATTTCATGAAAGCTTTGATAAGAATATTGTCATTCAACGAACCCAAAACTTTGTTTTTGTTTTTTACACACAACAATACCACATGACTTAATTTTATTATTTATTTAACGTTGAATATCGTTAAAAGAGAAATAAACTTAAGTTTATGGCTAAGTAAATCTACAGACAGTTCATAATAAGACGTATTTATATGACTTTTATGTTTGACATTCCTGATGTCATGTTGTAGGCTGGAACGATTCAGCTGTGCAGCACCATCTTGGACGTCATCAACAGCATCTACCACCAGGACAATGCCAACTACTTCATACTGGAACCACAGCACACATTGTCCCAGTTTGCAGAGAAGATCTATCTCAAACCACTGGACATTCAGGTGGGCAGACTCCCTGGACGTGTCCTAGCATTAGCTTGACCAGGGACATGAGGAGTGCCTGGTAGCAGTCTCACAGCAGCGTCGTCGGCAGTAGTCGTGGCAGTAGTCGTGGCAGTAGTCGTGGCAGTAGTCGTGGCAGTAGTCATGGTAGACGTAAATGTCTATGATCTCATGAACTGCTATCACTACAGACTCCTTGTTTGGACACAGCCTCGTCTCACCTCCCTCAGTGTAGTTAATACTCCGTGTGGTATTGAAAGAATGTCGCATATGGGTGAAATATTCCCGCTGCGACACATTGAACTAATTCAAACCAAACCTATTGAAAGAAAAAACATTTACCTGTTATCAATGCTTCAGTGTTTGTGATCTGTATGTGTGCCTGGTTTTGTTTGCAGTCCAAGTTCTTTGAACTGATGGAGTTCATTGTATTCACCCTCAACTTCGTCCCCTGCAAGGAGCTCATCAGCCTGAGTATTCTCATCAAGTCACAACAGTAAGATTTTAGGGCTCGTGTGTTAGGGTTTAGAGACAATTTCAAGCCTATTTTTCTCCTATCACAGCTTGTCAGTAAACAGCAGCATGACGCCTACAATGTCCATTGTGCCGGGTGTTGAAATAACTATGAAACTAAGGATAGTAACAACACTTCCAACTGAAAACCTATTCCTGTGTAAGTTGATTCCCAGTGCTAAGATCTGGCCCCAAAATTTACAAAACATTCAGTACGATTTCATGCTCAAGGTCAAATTTTATATGGAGATTTGTGAACAAAACCGTGAGCATGAGTTTGTATTCAATAACGTTTCGTAATCTCGGGGTCCTGATCCAGGACATAGACTGTTACTGAAGTGTCATGTTCCAGTTCCCTGGAGTGCAGCATTCTGTGCATGAAGACGCTGCTGAAGATCCTGCGCTACCACAGCACGTACCGCGACGTGTTCCGCGAGGTGGGCATGCTGGAGGTGATGGTGACCTGCCAGTACAGATACGCCGCGCTGCTCAAGGAGCCGCACACCGCCACGGGGGACCAGAGCGAGATCCCCGACGAGCAGCAAGAGCTGGGACACCTGGTGATGGAGGCTTTGGCCGTGCTGCTGTGTGGAAACAGTAGCAATGCCAGTGAGTATAAGCGGACTGTCTCACAGAACCAGTCCCCTGTAAGCATAGCCTGAAGTACTCAGTAGAACATATTCTCTTCCTGACGGTCGTGAACTTAATACAATGTTTGAATGCCTGCTTCAGGCGTGTTCCGGGAGTGTGGGGGAGCGCGGTGTGCTCACAACATGGTGCCATACCTGGAGTGTCGTCAGCTGTCGCTCAACATCGTGCAGCAGCTGGTGCTGTCCCCTGGTGGCGATGACGACATGGGCACCCTGCTTGGATTGATGCCCACGGCGCCCATCACCGATCTGGAGCTCAAGACACACATCCTCAAGGTGAGCACCTCTACACTGAGCTTCTCTCTACCGCGCGTGTCTCTCTACCGCGCGTGTCTCTCTACCGCACGTGTCCCTATCTACTTTAAACTGCTGTACTCATGCTGTCAATATACGATTTGATTTGACAATCAAGAACATCCTTAATGATGGAACACGGAGCTGACTGATTTGTGCATACATGTTTCAGTCATTGCTGAATGTCCTGAGAGAAAGCCACAGAACCAGGACAGTGTTCCGTAAGGTTGGCGGCTTCGTGTACGTCATGTCTGTGCTGGTCTCCATGGAGGGATGTCTGTCTGACCCACCAATGTCACCCTGGGATACAGGTAACCAATCATGTACCCTGTTATCTAAACTCTAACATTGTTATGGTTACAAATTAATATGCTGAAGTTTTTGCATATGGGTGAAATATTCCCGTTGTGACATAAACACTAATTCATTCATTTATTGGAATGCTGAAGATGTCAAGTTTGAAAATATTGAAATGTTACATGCAGGGCTCAATTTAGAGACTAATTTGGGAGCCACGGCGACCTAATTTTGCATTTGGTGACCAGTATTTCCCTTATTTTAAGTGTTTCTGGATCTGCTGGAGCTTGGAAAATTGTGTATCTTTGAGGCCTGTATATGTGGGTAGTTAATCATGAATGTGTAGAAATTATACAAAATTTTATAAATATTGATTTCCAGTTGCAAGAAAAGATATTCTGACGATGCTGAGAACTGTTTTCAGTACTCTGACTGTCGCAATGAGATATGAACCAGCAAATGCCAAATTCTTTGCATCCGAGGTAAGCTTGTCTTCACTCATACTTGCTACCTATACCTCGATCATTCTTCATAAAAGGAATTACGAGATCTGTGAGATTTCCGCTGTTTAATTCTGCCTGTTTATGTGCAGGTCCGCTACGACAGTCTGACGGAGGCTGTGCGGCTGCTGGGATGTTTCTCCAACACCATCGACATCCAGCCTCATCAGGAGCACCTCAGACCCAGCGTGAACATCGACCACCTCCACGACTTCTTCTCCCACGTCAAGGAAGACAAGTGAGTCTCCTTCATGTCCTCGGATATCTGTTTATATGCATGCAGTAGCCACCTAACGTTCTTTACACCGGAGGCACATTGTGATGCCCTGCTGAGCAATGATTGATAGTAACAGTGGTCATTTCCACAATCTTGGTTGATAGAGCCATTACTTTGAATTATTTTTTGGGGATTGGAGTTTAGAGTTGCTTTCAAGATTCTTTCGCTTGTATCACGGCAACATCCATAGCGCTGAATGTTGCAGTAAACCTGCGAGTATCGGCTGGTACTGACAAGACCAAGGATGATAACTG
>JAUTBT010001301.1:0-10734 GCA_032361225.1 Lepetodrilus schrolli | reverse complement strand
AACTGGTGGAAATCCAGACTAGTACAAGCAGTACATATGCATGCAAGCCATGATGTGAGTGAAAACATCTTGAAAGTGGCTTTAAACCCCAAATCAACCAACCAACCATGTTATTTACTTTTATTATGCTAAGCTTTTGTCAGAAATACCTTCTCACCCCAAAAAATAATATATAATAGACCTACTATTAAAACATCATAATTTATTTTCCCAAAATGATGGTTATAACACAATAAAAACATCACAGTTTATGATTTCCAATAATTTCCAGGTTTCGCCATCATGAAGTCCACCTTTGTTTTGTGTATTGCTGTTAGTGTTATCATGGCTGTCGTCTCTCACAGACGAATGGGTGAGTTGTTGCAATAACATCACTCTTAATAGAATTAACTCATGTATAATAATGATAATGATAATAATAATAATATATGCATTTGCAGAGCGCGGTATTCAGTTGGTGAGCAGTGATCTCAATGCATTGGTATTAAGTAAGAGTACATTTGTAGGAATGAATCGCTTATCAAATATTAATTCATTAGTGATTGTCAAATACTTTGATGGCAATTTTCTTTGATTTTATTTTAATTATTTTTATTTACATCTTTTGAAAAATGAAAAGAAAAGAAACATCATTTAAGAAGATCGAAAAAAACGCTGTCATTGTCAAAGACTTTGGTTGCATTTTTCTTTGAGTTATTTACAATGATTTTTATTTTTTATAAAATTAAATTGCTCCGCAAAAAAAAAATCGCCATTTAATTTTTTCTTTCGAAAAATGATATTTCTACCAATATCGTTGGCAAGGCCTAGCCTTAACCAATTCACGTGTTGTTCCTTTAACTTTCCCGTTTAGGTGTAACAGGAAACACGTTCGGAACAGAGGGCCGCGGTATGACGGAGCTGATGGATAACATGTTCGGAGAAATGGGGCGTAGCATGACGGGGATGCTAGGCGACGGTTTCCAAGGATTTCTGGACGGCACCATATTCGGTGGCTCAAGATTAACGTGTGAGGTGAGTGAACACGAGCTACACTGATACTATGATATACATTTTATAGTTTATAATTTTATAGTAGAGCATAGCCATAGACCTTATATAATGTATTAATTTGTTGTTTTCCGTCGATGTGGAAATAGTGTAAATACTAGTATTATAAACAGGGCTTACTAATTACTGTGTTAATGTTGTAATTATTATGACTATTTTATTGTTGTTGTTGTTGTTATAATTGTGCATTCCTCAACATTAAAAACAGACACTCTTATTATTAATACAGTATTATCATTATTAACTTTAAATCACAATATATTAATTATAGTAAATATGAAAATCATTCATCTGAATTAATGCGTTAATTAGAATCACCAAGAAATATGTAATAATCTCTTTCTTGATCAATCCAGTTACTGAGATGCGACGGTTATGATATATGCATTATGGAGTATGACAGACCCCGATGTGTCCGCTATGGCAAGCCCGTGATGTCAGGAGGACCAGCTTCAGGTGAGACAGATACTACTCATTTCATAATTGGTACATTTAAAATGTGGCAATAGTATATATACTCTCACACAATTCTCTCTCTCTCTCTCTCTCTCTCTCTCTCTCTTCACACAATATACACACGCGCGTGCACACACACAATTATTATTATATCCTTGCCTCCATATTTGCAGATATAGTTCCACGCAAGCCCATGTTACCAGGTGGACCGGAACCAATTTCAGGTAAGAATCTTACCACGCTCAGCGACAAAGATAAACTTAAAGTTGAACGAGATATGATGTGTTTAAATGTTAGTTTTACTAAATCTGCCAAACTGTATTAATATAACATACTATCTCCCACACATCTACCCTATTTGTCTTTCTCATCTCTCTCTCTCTCTCTCTCTCTCTCTCTCTCTCTATTCTCTTTCCAAATGTGCAATTATAGTTCCAGATGTAGTTCCAGAAGTATGTAAGCTCCCCTATGAAGCAGGCCCTTGTCAGGCTTCCTTTCGTCGCTTCTACTTCGACATCAGGACACAGCTGTGTCAGAGCTTCGTCTACGGTGGCTGCGGGAGCAACGGCAACAACTTCGAAACCCTCGAGGATTGTAACCTTTTCTGTACAGGCACATCCACTGGGCCACTATTTTGAGACCTCCACCATTAATAACACTGGACGAAGAACATCTTCCTGTATGACTCTCTTGTTCGTGTAAATACGGTGCGTCGATGTGACTGTGGCTAGTCGCTGTGACTGTGGCTAATCGCTGTGACTGTAGGTAGCTGTGAATGTGGCTAATCGATGTGTTTGTGACTAGTCGCGGTGACTGTGGCTAATCACTGTGATTATGACTAGTCGCTGTGACTGTGACTAGTCGTTAATATGGCTAATCGCTATGACTATGCCTAATCAATGTGATTGTGGCTAGTTGCCATGACTGTGATTACGAAGTTCACTGGATGTTCAAGTCCAAAAGCATCTACTTTTTCAAATTCATCACGTGAATGCACAAACTTGGTACTGCCTATATTATATTGAATCAGAGCGGAAATGACACGATTGGACTGGACATGAATGGTATACATGCAATTACCTGGATCACGTGAACTCGAGCCGTATTTGAAATCCTTATTCTATTAATGTGTAAAATATATTTTATTTATCTAACGCTTTAAATACCTGTTAATCAATGTTGTTCCAACGTCATTCGTGGCAGTATTGCATATTATTTCGTCGGTTTAATTTAATCAAACCTGATGAATCAAGATAGTTAATTCATGTACCACTTGTAATGTTAATTCTGGTTAGGGTTAGGGTTAGGAAATTATTTTATTCATATTTTGGGTCATATGAGCCAATCAGATTGCCGGGAATTGGGTCCGGATCCTCTTGTATGCAGTTTTCGTATTAACCGCATCTTAATGCATCTAGTAATCCCTGAATCATCTCTAGTTTGCATCCGAATATCGGATATGTTTGAAGCCTATCCCTACCATTGATTATACATACGTCGAGTGTTGGCCACGGTAAATCATCAACGTTGTTAGTTAAAAGAATGTTCTCAGAGGTCCGCGCTACGGGTTGGAAAACAAGCATGCAGGCTTTGGAATCTCGCCTCTGAGTACAGCTGCTGTGATATTGCTCTCTATGAAAATAAGCTATAATTTGCTTCTTTCCACAAATTCTTTGCCACGGTCGGTCGAGACGTTGGCACCCACAAGGTTTCACTTATTCTATGAAAAGTTTTGTTTGTTTGATTTTATGTTCACGGAAACGTATACAGCTGAATCATGAATAAATGTATGAATGAATGAATGAATGGATGGGTGGATGAATTAGTGTTTATTTCAGTGTCAAGCATTCAACAGTACTTAATGAATAATAACAGGTATAAAACATGCAAAGATACGGATATGATTACTAAGGGCATAGTTATTTTATTCCCTGGTTTACGGATCGCCGACCCGATTTTGTTCCACTTTGGAAAATAAAAATAATTATTTGTATTATATTCCGCCGACAGCGCATAAGTCTTTTGAAAATTATAATAATAAATCGTGAAAGAAAAGGTCGTATATCCCATCATTGAACATGAACCACGTGGCAGGCAATGGTGGACACAAAGTTGAAGCCAATTTGGTTACTTTTGGATAAATATGTAAAGTAAAAATATATTTATAACAATTACTGCTATTGACAAGCATTCAAATCTAAACAACTTATGTGTAGTGGTGTTTACAACAATTATTGACAATTATATTGATGAATTATATCTATTTTATGTCAACCGACCATTCATAATTTTCAATAATTTAAATTGTTATATTGGACCCGACCAACTGACCAAAATATCAAATTATATTTATTTATATTTTCGACCGCTTAAGCTTGAGCCAAAATTATCACAGAAAATTCCGTAAACCAGGGAATCAAATAATTATGGCCGAATATGGGTTTGTAATATGTTAAGTAAACATGCATGTGTACACAATACCTTACATTTATTGATATTCGATTATGCAAATCTCGCTGAAGCTCGTCTAATACAAAGATTATCCCTAAGTGCAGGATATAGACGACATCTAAAGACACTCGGTTAATAATCTCTATATATCTTATACAATAACTTGTACACGACCACCTACAGCCTTTCATAGTGAATCGAAAAGAATTATCCATACCAGTTCTCGCTTTAGATGTAACTGTACCAAAGGGAAGTAACTCGATGGTGGTCCGAGTGTATCCCGCCCCGGCTGATACGATACGACGTCCTATTTCATTCATAGCTTGCTGATGACGTAACAGACAAAAACATGCCATCGGTTGAGCCTGACGAGTGTGCGAACCAAGAGTCATGTCACTCTTGGGGTGTTCACCTGCAGCATAAAACAGAAGACCGTGGTAATCCTGCAAATGTTCAGCTACGTCATGCACATGGTCCTGTTTTTGGTCCTATACATGGTCCTACTCCTGGTCCTTCATCCAGTCCTTCAACTGGTCCTACACACACGGTCAGCAGAATGAATGGTATCAGTTCTCATATTGTTGCTTTTGTACAACCACATAACCACATAATTATAATAAAATGTTATATGATATATCTATATCATAATAGCTAAAGGAGTGCAATGAAAGATATTATAGGCCTACGCTAGGATTTTGACGTGAAGCAGTCCTTCGTGACATTTTCTTTCGAAACTTTAATGATTTTTCACATTATTTAGTTTTTTAGTTGGCACTTAAGTGTAAAAATAAAATCATTAAAAATCGAAAAATGTCCACGAAACGGCTTTGACAAGGACTAGAACTGAACCGGAAATCGATAGTTCCTCCTCCAAATATCATTCACACTACACTGTTTGCGTGCATGAACCTACGACAAACAGAAACGACGAAAACATTATGATATAACATTTTAATATAATTATTCAAAGTCCTGTGGTACAAACCGGGCCGGAAGTTGGTGAACATACTGTCTACAGGAACAGCCCCCTGTAGGAAACGGCGTATTCAGCTGCGGTCACGCCAAGCCCGATAGCGATAAGGAAATCGTTCAGAATGCTGTTCTATGTGCAAAATGTAGAATGAAATCTATTTAGCTATCGTTGTCGTTGCAGTGTGACCTGATGCCATATTCCTAAAGCTATCGTATAAGTAAACACATTGTAAGCCTTCTGGAGAAACACTTTGATGATCCCGATAGTGTTAAGTGTTCTTCCACGAAGTCTTTAATGATGTTGGTATACGATTGTTTCGTAGGGCTTCGTACATTTTGCACTTATAACGATTTTCTCAACAATCTCGTTATTAGGATCATGCTCGGTCATTCTAGAGCTTCTTAGCCTTGTCAAAAATATCCATGACGATCACAAATCTTACTAAAGTACATATAGACAGTAATCCAGAACTTTAGAGGTCTATCACATCATATACATTTAACTATATCGGATAGTAGAAGCATTGTGAAGACGAAGCAACTTTGTCTAATGTAGACAGCAAAATAAATAGAGGATATTTCATGTGTCTAGTGAAATAGCATGTATCTCTCATCGAGTGAAAATATCGGTTTTCCCACGTCACAAGAATTTTCCTATTTATTATATACTTTTATTATATAATTGTCAACAAAACTTTGAAAGAAAACTATGAATTCTTCCAACTGGACAATGTATGCTGACGTCATGAGCTGATAACATGACACAATAGATCATCGAACGTTTTGAAATAAAATGGCGACCCTATCGACGAGCTAGCCTTCAATAGTTTTAACGACAAATAGCAATCAAATCAACAAACACAAACAACTAGTACAACTCTGAAACATCGTAAATGTTTAACGTGTTGTATCAAATTTATCAAATAATTGTACGATTAACTGACGAAAGTGGCAGTCGGCATCGTGGTTCACAGCTGGTTCAGTAGTACCGGAAGGTGTTCTCTTCAATGCAGTAACGACATCATTTTTCTCAGATTGAGGGAAGCTCAGTCTTTCACTGCTAAGTATATAATAAATAGAGGATATTTACTGTGTCTAGTGAAATAGCATGTATCTCTCATCGAGTGACGTGGGAAAGGAGATATTTTCACGAGTGGCGCAGTCACGGGAGTAAATATCGGTGTTTCAACGTCACCAGATGAGAGATGCATGCTATTTCACTAGACACATGAAATATCATATTTATTATATACATTTATTATATAATTATCAACAAAACTTTGAAAAGGAAACTATGAAATCTGCCAACCGGACAATGTATGCTGACGTCATGAGCTGGCAATATGATGCGTCACAATAAGATCATCGAACGTTTTGAAATAAACTAATGACGAGCTAGAATATATTCAATTAATCGACAGACACAAACAACTGGTACATCGAAAATGTTAAACGTGACGTGTCAAATTGATCAAATAATTGTACGATGAACTGACGAAAGTGGCAATCGGCCTCGTGGTTCACATCGGTTCAGTAGTACCGGATGGTGTTCTCTTCACTGCAGTGATGATAACACTGTTCATTCACGGCAGTGACGATATCACTTTTCTCAGTGAGAAATATGTCTTTCACTGTTAAGTATATAATTAAAGCATACATTCACCACTTAACCAACTCATACCACCAGGTACCTAATAGTACTCGTAGCTTGAGTGACTTAGGGTGTGACAATCATTAATAGCAAGTGTATATAATATTGAAACGGAACTTTTTTTCGGCTGGGAATTTGAAGACATTGATAACGAAAGGATACACACAACTGACAATCCAATACGCCAGGAACGCTAGCTGCATGAAGAAAGGCACTAGTGGCCAGAACAGCGTGGAGAACATATTCCCTATGGCCCTGAAATACAACAGTAATAACACGTTATAGATATAACAGTAATAACACGTTATAGTTATAACAGTAATAACACGTTATAGATATAACAGTAATAACACGTTATAGTTATAACAGTAATAACACGTTATAGATACAACAGTAATAACACGTTATAGATACAACAGTAACAACACGTTATAGATATAACAGTAATAACACGTTATAGATATAACAGTAATAACACGTTATAGATACAACAGTAATAACACGTTATAGATATAACTCATCTTTGAATGTCAATGTAAAACAAACAATATGACCTTTTTAAAAATACGAATTGGATTAAATACATAAAGATTTTTAAAAATTACAAATGAATTTATTAGAGTAATAATAATAATAACAATAATAACAATAACAATAATAATAATAATAATAGTAATTCTAATAGTACTAATAATATAATATCTATACTACTACTACTACTACTACTACTACTACTACTACTACTACTACTACTACAAATAATAATATATGCTTAGGTTTAGCGCATTACAAATAGATTTATTATTATTACGACTAACCGGCTGGCTTCTTTGATGAGTTCAATGGCCATCTTGATTCTTCCGCAGAGACATAGTACAAGAAGAACGAAGATTATAGTCACCGTAGCCGAGGTGCACCCTGAAAGAATGCAATCAAGAAAGAAAACATGCCTATAGAAATAAATAGATAGATAGATAAATAGATCAAATACAAGACTACAAGTGCCATCAAAGGTTTAAAAAGATATCGCAACCAACCAAAAATAGGGGGGAAATTGAAGAGAAGTGAATACTCACCAAAACCAAGCCAGGTTTTTTCCAGAGATATGACGAATGAGAAGCTGACAGCAAACGATGAAGATATTCCATAAGTTTCAGTCAGATTTGTTGCTTTCAACTCATAGTATTTTGTGTAACTGTAGTAGGTTGCTGTAGATAAAACAAAAGTATACTTATTTCAACCAATGTCATGTGCACGACGATACATTACTTAGAAGCTGACATCGAGAGAGAGAGAGAGAGAGAGAGAGAGAGAGAGAGAGAGAGAGAGAGAGAGAGAGAGAGAGAGAGAGAGAGAGAGAGACAGAGAGAGAGAGAGAGAGAGAGAGAGACAGAAAGACAGAGAGAGAGAGAGAGAGACAGAAAGACAGAAAGACAGAAGAAAGAGAGAGAGAGAGAGAGACAGAAAGACAGAAAGACAGAAGAAAGAGAGAGAGAGAGAGACAGAAAGAAGAAAGAGAGATTACAGAAACTTACAGAAGGTGAGTAACGACATTAGTGCCAGCAATGTGAACCACACCATTATGCCAGCCAGCCACCGCATCAGAAATATCCATAGCATAGCTATAAGCATAGCCATGCCCACGCCACTGAAAGTAGTCACAAAACGTACAGATCATAAGTATGTAGCCACTGAAAGTATAGTTAAGTACTGAATGCAGTCAGTCAGTTCATAGAGCCATGTGCATAGATATTTTCAAAGACCTTGGTGGAAATTTTATTCGATTTATAAAAACATAATATATTTTAAATGTAAAATAAATCATTAAAAAAATCTAAAATGATTGGACCACCAAGAATATGGATTGAATTCATCTGCGAAGATACCAGGCCACAACGGACAAGATTATAGACTAGAACATTCTACTTCCGGTTTGCACCGGAAATCTTTGTAATGAAAACCGGAAACAGCTCATACACATGACAAGAAACAGTACTCACACAAGTAGCATCCACCAAGACGCTATCACGTCCTTATAAATCAGCTCTGCATACTCTTTGTATTTGTAGAACAGAGCCATGTAGCTGGTGAGAAGATCAGGCAATAGCAGAAATAAGTACACGATGTACCACAGCTTTTAAAACATAGAAGTGTTCTGTGGATCTTTTGGGATCGAGATTCACAGTTGTTCCATCAATATATTTGCAGCCAGTTGGCAATCATTTTCGGGAAACGCTGACAACACTGGGTTCGATGATAGAATAGTAAAATTAAAATTAAAATGTATATTATATCAATACATCTATTGATATAATAATAAAATCTCCTCATAAGCATGTCTTGTTTTATATTATTATTATGCTATTTGTTATTTTTAATTTTTTTAATTTTAAGAATGACTTTATTATATATATATATATATATATATATATATATATATATAGTTAGTTAGTTAGTTAGTTAGTATGTAGAGCAATGTTGCACATGGTGACACAAAACTTACTAGCTAGCCGAGTCAAGGGTACTTCCGGTGACATTAGTTCCGGATGAAGTTTGGAGAGAGTAACCTCCCGTGGTTGAGAGAACGGAAGCCAGGTCACCAATTTGATTGAATATGGACGGGACGCATCTGCCAACCACTGTGACGACATGACGTTTAGGAATAAAATTAATATAATAATTAGCATGCTATTAATAAAGCTACAGGGGTGAATAATGCAATTATATAATAATTAACATATATATTGTAATTAATAAAGTTGCAGCAGTAAATAATTCAATGTTATGGCAAGTATTATATCGGTAAACGCGTGTGTGTTCGTGTGCGTACGTGCAAATGTGTGTATATGTGTGTATATTTGTGCATGTATGTGTGTGCGCTTGTGTGTGTGCGTGTGTATGTGTGTGTATGTGTGTGTGCTACGTACCTGCAGTGTTGTCCACATAATAGGGTGCACAACTCTTGTCGTCTATCAATGTTTGCACGTTGGCCTAAGAACAGATTGCTTATAAATGCTAAAAGGTTGCAATTGGAAACATATCTTTATAATAATATTTTTTTCGTATATTTGAAATAAGCAGTATATCCCATTCATTTTGAATATGTTCAGAAACGTTAAACGTATATGTTTTCTCCGAAATTTATCAAACCAACTCTGTTAGTAAGTGCTAGTATTTGATAATTGATTGATCTATTCCAACTGTCAATCACCTAGTCAGTTTTCGTAATCAGAATACAGCTTTTATTAAAGGCATACAATGACGGTTTGTTGACATATGTCATGGTCAAATTTATTTACCTGAAAGTAAGTACATTTAATTTGTCTACACAATGCAAGACTATTAGGCTACATTTCCCGCATGTCCCATTGGTTTTCAATATTTTCATATTTTATTTTATTGTATTTTTTTATCTCACGAAAAAATACACGAAAATATGAAATAAATATGACAAACATACCAAGACAAATTCAATGGTATACTAGCTAATGCGGATAACAACTCAGTATTCTGATATAAATATGATGAAATAATATAACATACTTGGCAGAAATGTCATCCTTGCAATGGCCAGGATCGGCTGAGCATTCGTTTATTTGCATGGCTGACATGCTGTAAGATTTGACGGATATTTAAAGGGGGTTTGCACTTGGCTTTTGCCAGACATTTCAAGTCGCCATGGCTTTTACTGAACAATTCAATGAGGCTTGGCTTTTCCGGACATTTCAATGGGGCTTGGCTATTTCTGGACAGTTCAAAGGGGCGTGCCTTAACTTGGCCTACATTATTAACTCCTGACTTACCGTTGCTGTTGGATCTATGTTGTTTTTACACAACATCTTGCTCCTTTCAGAACTAAGCATGGTTCCAGCAGCAGTCTCCAGTGCTATCGTCTCCAGGTACACGTAATACGAGCTGGTGCAATTGACAACACATACCTGTTAACAGTACCAAAGAAAACTATAGTAAATAATATAAAAGAAACGAAATAAACAAGTTGAAATTTGAACATGTCATTTGAAATGATGCAGGTCTTTTTGGACCTCTTTTAGAGCTTCGTCTTGGGACATAATTTGCCGAATATAAAGTTAAAAGATTTCTTCAATTAAATATGCAAACACATTTATTAATATTTACACATTTACTTGGAACTA
>JAUTBT010001300.1:0-10737 GCA_032361225.1 Lepetodrilus schrolli | reverse complement strand
CGCATCCTATCAATATCGCGTCAGAAAGGTAACTTTTGCGAACATTGATGCCGGGCCCCCAGGGCGGGATTTGAACCCGGAACCTTTGGCTCCGAAGTCCAACGTTCTACCACTGCGCTACCACCCGCCCCGATCAATCATCTAAATTCGCTACGGATTGACTCGCTCAAAGCCTGACGAATGAGGGCATCCCATTGTGACGTCGCATGAAAACGAAATGATGAAGACGTCATTGACAGCAACCATCTGCAGCGTCACTATCAACAGTACTACAACATTCACGATATATCGTCTACGGATATTTTTGTAGTTTTACGTTCATTGGAATATTTTCATCAAAGCTGACAAGACCAAGGATGATAACTGCATTGCCACTCTACAGACATTGCATCCTATCAATATGGTATACCACGAGCATGATGATCTGATGAACTGATGAAATACAACACGGGTCTACAGTATCTCTGATGAACTGATGAAATACAACACAGGTCTACAGTATCTATCTACAAAAAGTGTAAACATTTCTCGGACTATCATTGACCATTTCGATGGTGACTGTTGTCAAAATCGACTGTTACCATGGCAACTGTTGTCATAACCATCAAGATTATGGTAATCTACCTAATGCCCGTCTCCTGCCTCGCTCAGTTTCTAATTTCAAGCCATGCCGCTTCACTAGATATGGTAAACATCATCAACGAGAAACGAGCTACAGTAAGATGGTTATCTCCCTTGCAAAGGAAGCATGTCAGTGTCAGAATGACCAAGGAAGGCTTGAAGCATCTACAGAACAGCATTACACAGCTATAAGTCATAACGTGAATGGAAAGAAAGCAAGGGCACCTCTAAGCCAAGACAGCCTGCCAGACAAACCGATGCTCAAGGTCTTAGCAGCCAACGCACTGAACAATAAAGTACACGCAGGGATAGAAATTAGCACTAGCCAACTAGCCTGGGCCATTTCTCCCCACGCTAAAGGTATCGCTAAAGGCTAGTAGAATTCCATGGGGTTTTTTTTAAAGCATTTGTTATTTGCATCACTATTGGAGCTAGTAATAGTTTAGCTTTAAAGTTAAGTTTCTAATGCTGCCATGCAATGTTGGATGCTTATAAATACGGTATTGTGTCATAGCAAGTCTCACAACACGCACGGAGCAGCAGTGTACACGTGACGTAGCTATACGATATCATGTCATACTAATAGCAGTCTCATTATACACAATATTAGTGCCTTCTCGATGCATGTGACTAAGCATACCTCGAGTGACCAAGAAATGTAATGCAATAATCTTGCGAGTGACCAGGAAAACATATATAACAGATTTAAACCCTGACAAGAGCTTCAGGCAGCTGGATAAGAAAAGTTCAATGAAACGCTAACAATAGTCATTGCAGTTATCATGATAATAATAATAATATATTCATTAGATTTCGTACAGATGTTTTTTTTAATTGGCGTTTAGAGCCGCTTTCAAGATTCTTTCACTTATATCACGGCTTGTCAGTTTATGTCAGGAATACAACCCTCAACATCCGTAACTGTACACTTGCAATTTGCAATGAATCTACACAACTCGCTAACTTGTTAATTATTTTCATGGAGAATAAATATTAGATGAAAGTGAAAACAAAATAACATAGATCTTAAAAGAAAAAGAAAAAAACAATGTATCCACATTACCGAGTTCAACTTTTGATCAAATGTAATCATGGGTCATTCTTGATACACAACAAATATAACCTATTCACGATGTAGAATATATTATTATTCTATCCTTAAATAATCTCAGCCAGAATGGCAGTAAATGCAAGGAAATGGTGGCACTTCCTGTTAGAACATGTTCCAACACCACCACTAATTCCGCCAACAGTAAAATACATGTCGGACTGAGACAGGTAAAATGGGTAGTGCATTGATTGGTAGCTGTAGACAGGATATAGAGCCATCACAATCTGGGCGGAGGCACGAGGCGAGGATAGGTATGTCGTACATTCTATTGTAATCAATATTGGGTTATACTACTGTTAGTGAGTACACGACCCATTGAGAAATTGAAAGAGAGATATACATATATATATGTATGCAAGCTGGCAATAAGGAAGTACAGTGAACCCCCGACATAACGCCCTTCATTATATCGCGCATTCGGATAAACCGCTCGGTCAACGGTGGACCCCATTTTTTACTCTAAACAAATGGGCTGGCTGACGTGCGTGGTAACAAAAAATGGGTCTTCGTGGACCCCTAAAGTAGTGGTACATCGAGGGTTGACTGTACCACACACACTATAGTAAGTATGGTAAGTTATGAACAATAATATGTAATGTTTTGGGGCGAGTATATTTAACAGACTATCTATGAATTGTACTGATACGTCTCAGATAACAATACTTGCCACAGAAGAGAACTGACTAATATTAATTAAAAGAGGTTGGCAGTAATTAACATTGACCTAATCCGTTAGCCCACATAGACTATCCATAGTCTCAGAGGGTCAAAGTTAATAGTACAAATATAAATTATATTTTTAAACAATTATAACGATAAACATCCCAGTCTTCTCATCTACACTAAAATCCAAAGGCAGTAGTTCCCATGATCCCACAAGGAAGACGGAAATCCGCAAGTTTCCCATGACCCATACTGATACCAAGTCACCAATTTTAACCTTCTCTCTGCTAATGGCAACTGGAGACTGGGGGGAAATTGTCAACACGGCGAACACACACTTTTCGGAATTTTCAATTACGCTCAAAACCACAGGCAGTGCCGGTAGTTCTCACAGTAAGTGACCAATCCAACGTATGGCCGTCAGCTAATTCAGTAGGTGATCAATACCTTGCAGGAACACACCACACACCGCAGACACACACTAGCAATAAGTAAACAATGGACTACTGACTGCTCAAATTTCACCAGAGCACTTATTAACCTTACTATTACATTATTATTGTCCCTGCACATTGTGGTTTAGGAGGAATCGTTCAATTAAATAGAAAGTAAATACAAAGGATTTGTCCGACATGGGGAAAACTGCCTGAAAACGTGCTATTATTCAATTGGTGTACCAGTGTACAACACAGCAATTTTGGTCACAGAGACATTACATGGTAAGCTAAATCATTGGTGGATATTAATATACTCAACAAAATAATTTAAGGACCGGTATATATTTTTGTGGAATAAGCATTCTACCGAATTGTGGAACTCTGCTTGAGAAATCTGATGTCATTCTTTTTCCAATATGTCTGCAAGTTCTTGACGAGTACCTTGGAGCCAGTAGACACTTGGAAATTCTTCATTGTTATAATAATAATATAAAGCTAAATTTATCTGTTAAAAAAAAAGCTGTTGGCCCTTAATTAATTGTGTCGTTGATAATAACCAATAGTAAAATTTGACTAAAATAAAGATATGGATCTATGCATTTTCATTTATTAAAGTTGATGAGTATTATATTTAGCAGGAATCATGGGATATATATTCCCTATAAAAATACATCATGTTAATTAATTCAGTAGTTCAGAAAAATGTTCCCTCTCATGTCTGTATGGGGCTACTTTAATCAATTTAACCATCTCAATTCTGAAGGCAGCTAGAAATGCCCTTCTCAACGATTGTTGGAGTCGACAGTCAGTTGTCAGTAAACTCAAAAAATTTAATCGCACCAAACTACTAGTTCTCTGTAGATCAACTTTAACCCTCTGTCCTCTGGGAAGCCATAGCAGCCCTAAGCAACTGTAGATGCCCAATGGCGATTTTGATTGATCCAGCAGAGATAGGGTTACTCAACTTCGCATGATGCAGTTCAATAACCCAGGTATTATAGGTCCCATAACATCTACACCACCCACGATAACGTGCCTCATAATCGACATTCTAGGTTTTAATGATCGAAATCTACAACGCATACCAACAATGCACAATTGTGATGTCTTTCACAGATGAAAAGGTTGCTCTGGGTGGCTGCAACTAATACCATACCTATACCATGGCTATAATAATAGCCATACCATATACCATGGCTATAATATAGCCATACCGTATACCATGGCTATATAATATAGGCAATCTATGCACACGTTGAGATCATTTTTTGTCCCTTCCAGTCAAATGCCACGTATGAATTTATAGCCATTGTCCGATTTGTTTCAGTGCGTTGATCAAGCAGCCAAACTTGCACAAGTATATTCTGCACATATACTCAACAAATTTAAAAAACGGTCAGTAGCCTTTATGGATATATGCATTTAGCCTCATATTACATTAACAACAAAGCATTTCAAAATGTCTACAGGCTTCAGGTACTGAATATAATAATAATAATAATAATAATAATAATAATACTGTGAGCATTTGTATTGCGCCAAATCCACGCTCGAAAGCTCATAGTGCTACATTACGACTTGCAGATGTATTGGAAGAAGAATGGCACCAGGCCCCGAGATTTTGAAACATTTTGAGTACAATTTCATGCTCACGCTCAAGTTGTACATAGGGATTTGTGACTAAAACCTATAGTTCTTACCCCAAAAATCGTAATCTCAGGGCCAGATTCCTCAAGCATATAGTTCCGAGATTTGGTAGAACGCTTCTCCACGAAATATCTACCAGCCCTTAATTTATTTTGTTGAGTACATATACATTGGTCGGCATTTAATTTCACCTTCTTTCTGCTAGAGATGTCCTATAGAATACAGAAGTGGTTGTGGTTAAATCCAGCAGGTAGAGGATTAAAGATGTTGGGGTCCAGATCAGTTCATAACCTGTTCCCAATAGATCCCACAACCCATGACCTTGTCAATAAACTGTCAAGTGGACAACAAAAGCTGCCTTTGGTGTGAGATTATCCCGTATCTAGGAAACCCTGACTACAGCATCATGACATGACGGTCATCACCACTAAGCCATAGAAATGAACCAGTAGTAATCCTATCACATATCCTTGGGATTTCTATTGATAATTGAAATGAAATGAAAAGCAAATGATTCAAGATGATTTCACATATCATGGCTTGACAGTTTATGGCAGGTTGAAAACCTCAACATCCGTAGCGCTGAATGTTGCAGTAAACCTGCGAGCACCAGCTGTTACTGACAGCGAACATTGATGCCGGGGCCTCTGAGATGGAATTTGAACCCGGGCCTTTAGCTCCGAAGTCCGAACATTCTACCATTGAGCTACCACCTGCCCCTGGAAAGAGTTAAGAGCCTTTTAAATTAATAACCATCACGAGAACACATCCTATTCCTATTCTCTTCACATCCAATCAATGCTAATTAAACAATTGGAAAGGATGCTGGTGTAGACTAATCAGTACATTGGAGGATGTCGCAAACATTCACAATATTATATCATAACCTCGTGCCAAGTGATTACGTATTTTCTCCTGTTTCATTTGGCCGTGCAAGTAGGTCACTGCGCCGTGACACACTTCCTCGTGCCGAGCAAACGGGGAGTTTGTATAAATTGTAGGTAATGTTCGCCTGGGTCATTTAACGGGTAAGCCTCCCTCAACCACCTCTGCTCCGCTGCCTAGGTGACATACATACCTTGAACGGCTCTGTGAATTAATTTCTCCTGCTTGCGACGTACTGGTGATGAGCCAGAAGCCAAACCAGCGTACATACCTGCTAATTTTACAATCAACAACGTATTCATGGCGTTAATGGTTAATGATCAAACTCCTTCATAATTTACTATTTTTATGACCATTGCATCATTGTATGGCATTCTTAGTGAATTCTACTTTGTTGCATACATGTAATCCTATTAATTTTACCTTCTTCCTGCTATAGGCAACCAGAGATGCCCTACCAGTAACCCTTTAAATTATAAGGTGTTAATTAGGAGCCAAACCCAAGATGACGTCAGAGATTTAAATTAAAGAATATCTGGTTTATGTTTTTTTTAAAATTATTTAATTTTACAGCCACTTTCGGTTCAAGATTCTTTCACTTATGCCTGTACCAAAACCATTGTTACTCAAACATATCACAAACATTACATACACAAAACTTTATTACCAGTATGTTTATGATAGAATAATTCTTCTCATTCTGTCAACGGTTGTCACCAATTTTCCTCCTACCATAAACAGACTGCTGCGTATTGTAGAATTTATACTAGAAACACTACGTAAAACCATACAGAACACTCAACTAGCATTCAATATCTATCCAACAGCACATCAAATCAGCACCAAGTGGCCCTGTCTAAAGACTGGTGGTAGACCAACCACATCTTGGTTGCATCAAATCTCTTCCTGCATCTAAAAGACCTACCTCTAGTACCCCAAGAGGAAACGTGTGTGCAAAAGCACTTGTTGGTGATGTCATTTTGAGATAAATCGTCGAGATGGTCATACAGATATATCAGATACATCCAGGAAATTATAAATAACATGAGCGAGATACCACTAGCATGTAACTACTTCTAAAACTGAAATATGAACTATGTAATTGTTTTTCCATATTAACGCAAAAACATGATGAATGTATGTTTTCCTGTACGCAATTTGACACTGCACGTCACCCTTCCCTACATAGCAATCTATTTGCCAACATAGCAATATATTTGCCAACATAGCAATACTGTTCACCATAGAACATAGCAATGTGTTCACCATAGAACGTAGCAATGTGTTCACCATAGAATGTAGCAATTGGTTCACCATAGCAATACTGTTCACCATAGAACATAGCAATCTGTTCACCATAGAACGTAGCAATGTGTTCACCATAGAACATAGCAATGTATGCACCATAGAACATAGCAATTTGTTCACCATATAATGTAGCAATCTGTTCACTATATGATAACATAGCAATATGTTCACCATAGAATATAGCAATCTGTTCACCATGAAACAGCAAAATGTTCACCACAGAACATAGCAATCTGTTTACCATAGTACTATATAGCAATTTGTTCACCATAGAACATAACTAAAATACAGATTGGATTAAAACTCTGCCTCTGTTTTATTCTCTTGGGAGTCTTGTATGCCATCTGAATTCTGCACTATCCACTGGCCCATATATCTAACCAGCACTCCTTAAATGAACCATAGCACCCCTAGCCCGCCCCCAAACCAGTGATAGTGAGAAAAGCTACCTATGAGGCTCGGTGCTAAAGATAGCTTCCTCCAGTCCCCATACCTGAGGAGTCTAAATTGGGAATTAGTGCAGAGACACTGGTAAATATGATCAGCTTCCACCAGCCGTAGACAAGAATACTTCGGAACCTGCATGGTAACTTTACCAGCTTCTCAATGCTAGTATTTCTATTTCCCCGTCTTCCCACTGATAATGAGTCTAATCGGTAATAATCACAAAAAAACCCATCCAGTTTTCTCTTAAGTTTCAGGACTGGTTTGTTTTATATCTAGGAATGCTTGCTGGTCTCACGGGGCTCGCCTGCTCCTGTCCCCACGGAATGAACACACGTGCACCATTCTAAAAGGAATTAAACTGTCTTGTCTACCTATTGGTACTAGGTAATACATGGGAGGCAGGCAGGCAGGGCCATTGCCTCAGTGATTGCATACTGCCACAAGGAAACACATCGGAGGCAAGTGGGTCCATTGCCTCAGTGATTGCATACTGAGCACAACAGGTGATATATTATTAAGCCACCTTCTGCTGATCTCAGAAGTAAACTGTAAAGTAAATACACCCCTATCTCTAACAGTGTCTCAGATAACCAGTTCAAAAGCACATTAACATAGCTGTTAGATAAAGTAAATATTAGTCTCCAGTTCAAAAGCAAATCCCCATATAGCATAGTCTGACCACCAATTCCAACAGTGATAGCCATAACCATAAGCACATTAAAACAGTCAAAGTATATCTTAGTTATCAGTGTTAACGTAATTTCAGGCCATCAATTTCCACATCTAAGAAAACTAGTTGAAGATCATCAATTCCAAAGTTATTATTATTATTATTATTATTATTATTATTATTGTTTTACGTCGTAGCGGGAATATTTCACCCATAGGCGACGACAATTCCAAAGTACATCCACCTAAAAAAAAATATAATTTTAAATCATAAATTTAAATCTAGCACCAAGATAACCATGTCTAAATCTAACAGCTCAAACAACAATTTCTAAACCCGTCTTTGCAGATCATCATCATCTATCAATATCACATTTATAGACTATTATATCAACACTCCAGTCTAAGATTACCAATTCTAATGTACATCCACATGAAAAAAAAATTAAATCACCCATCCAGCGTAGCGATCCAAACCTAAGAGTTCAAGGACAACGATTTCCTAAACATCGTTCTAAACCCGGCTTAAGTCGATCACCATCTATCACATTAGGCTATTAACCCGTGATTAAGCTGCCCTAAAAATGTGACAGAATTATTTGTAAGTAGGAAGTAATGGAAAGCTGTGGGTGCCTCTAGATAGCCAGGCCAGCTCTGCATCCTGGTTTGAGGAAATGAGCTCCTTAGCTTCTGTAATGCACACACCATTGAGTTTAAAGCACTACATATTAATCTCCAATGAGGTCAACTAAGAGTCGAGACCACAATCCCATAGCTCACCTTCCTTTAAAAACGTCCCAAAACCGAGCGAATCAATTATGAAAATAAAATTAAACATTATAATGCGTCCCAAAAGCCAATAAAATAATCAGATATGTGTCGTGATATTGATGCATAACTATAATACGAGGGAAAAAATATCCATATATTATATATATATATATTATATATATATTATATATATATATATATATATATCACCCAATACTGTCACCCAATACTGTCTTTTCGCAGAAGGTATCGCTTTCAAATAACAAGCAATATCTACAGCAGTAGATATCGTTTGACTCAATTCTTGGTTTACTTGATTGTTTATTTGATTGTTCTACCATTGTGATGTCATCGCTACAATTGTGATGATGATGTCACAGTGCAAATGCACAGCAGCCTAAAGATTTGACTTCACAGTAAAATCTTTATGATGTGGCATTTTTCTTCTTTAATGACCGTAAAGCCTCGGATTTAATAACTTTGACTCGTGTTGATATATTTGATATTCCAAGACACGAGGGTGAGATTCTATTTATCACCAAATATCATTTTAAAGTCAGTAATGAAGAAAAATGCGAGCGAGTGATTATGGAGTTTAATGTCGCTGTGGGAATCTTTCACCCATTTGCGAGGAAGAAAAATGCGAAAAATACAGTATTGGGTGATAAATATATATATATATATACTGCGGACAATAAGTGTCACTAATATCGCATGTACCACCTTTAGGGAATGTTCTTATCTTACAATGAACTATTGACCCATAACCATGTTAGCAATGTTTCACACACACACACACCACCAGCACAACAAATGACTCCCTTATATACAGACAACATTAACAATAGCCCACCAGGTGACCATTCTGAAGTCATTATTTTATATTCTGTGTAACAACTAAATAGGTGACTCATGAATAGCTCCATAGTAGATCCCTCACCAGACGTTGTTATACACTGCTAGTGTTAATGTTCTATACCTGGGACCAGCAGGCCTACATGCATGCTTTATCCACGAGTCTATCCTCTTCATATCACACCCTAATTTTATACAATACCAGTCTGGTGGTATGCGAGATATTCTCTCTTTTCTTCGTTGTAAATTTCCATTAATAAGTATACAATCACAGATGAAGTTTTGGACTGAATTAGGGTTAAAAGTGCAAAGAATATTCACTTAGCATACATATATTCGCTTTTGTACATCCAAATATCCATTCATCGCCGTAGGATAGGTAAAATTCTATTGCAGTTTATATTTCCAGTAAAACCTGAATAATGTACTGTAATATCGCAAGTTCCTATATACTGTAATATCGCAAGTTCCTATAGTCTAATAGACTAAGGGAGATAACTCAAATCATTGAACACAGTGAAATATCCTTTCACGACCAGTGGTACCATTATAGCCACCAAGTGTTGCAGTAAACCTGCCAGCACCGGCTGGTACTAATGAACCAACCAAGGATGACAACTGGACATTGACAAGAGCAACCATAAAAACATGAAGGCGATATACATGTTCAAAGTAGCCGAGGTGCCAAGGTTCCACAGATGTTTCTACTAGAGCTGCAATGATTCACTCACGTATTCGATGCACCGAATATATAGACAATCAACGAATAGTATTCATTATTCGGCACCGAAATATTCGAATAATATATTATAATTGCTTTTTTTAATGACTCATCTATCTTGGTAATATAACAATGTTTTATATAATTTCCCGTTTTGGTATGTATAAACAAACGGCAATGTGAAAATATCCATTACCATGTTAATTGCCAATCTATGTGTCAATTCTAGGTAGTATACATTTAGAAGTTCAGTATCGGTTCAAATGCTATATAAGCTTTTTTTCGTATTAATTAATTATTGTTATTTAACAGCTGTAAACATGATAATTACGTTGTGCGAACAACCGTGTTACCTCTGGCAACTTCCTGTTGTCTGCACAGCAGTTGTCGTCTGCTGAGCGTGTGATGTCAGGGAAGGAATTGGTCGGCATTTCCGATGGCCCAGCAAAGTTTAACTCTTAGGTATGGAAAATACTTTGGGTTTCCAAAATACAAGGATGGCACATATGAAAAATCCAAGTGAGTGTGTCTTCAGTACTGCAGGAGATATTGTCACTGCTCAAAGGGCTTCACTTCTCCCAGAGAATGTTGACATGCTTGTG
>JAUTBT010001299.1:0-10738 GCA_032361225.1 Lepetodrilus schrolli | reverse complement strand
GTACTTACAAGTGTCTCACATGTGTCTTTGTTACCCTTCATTTAAGTTTTTACCTGGAATCGTCTTTGTTCCTGCATATAAATTTACTATCGCTATTATTTTCTTATTGAAATATATGATGATTAGTTGTACATATACGTTATTACAACGTCGACAACTGCGCATGTCAAAACGGATATTTATATTAACGCACACGCTGCTCTCATGCATGATAGTGTGGTTTTCAACCTGACAGTGTCAGGAAACTTTAGTGGGTAGAATTAGTTCGAGATTGACAAATTAACCTTGAATACCTCAAATGTTTCCAACCTTGAACATTTCCTGGTATACGGTATATTAGAGAAAATATTTTGTATCTTACGCTACCTTTTCTGGTGCACATTTGTTCCAGGCAGGTGAAGATAACCCTAGCACCCAGACTAAAACCAATGAGGGTCACAGGTCGCTTTCCCTGGAAAGGTAACAAAATACAGGGATGAGAAATGGAAATTGTGTTTTCAGCTGAAACAGCCAGAATCCTGGGCTGCAGGCCATGACGAGATTTACAAGATTAACCCTGGAGCCTCAAAATCTTTGGATACACGGAAATATGCAGAAGATTCTCATCCATGAAAATAGTAACTGAAAGAAGATACTGTATATCATAATAATAATAATAATAATCACGAATATCACGAATATCACGAATAACTCCAAACCAAATAAATTAATGAATTTTTGCTTTACATCGCAGCGGGAAAATCTCACCTATATGTGACGATTACAGTGTTCTTACAATACAATTATACTCCACACCATACATGCTTGTAGCCCACAGTACATTATCACTATGAGGACCTGTACACCAAAACAATTTCCTTCCAATTCCAAATAACAGTAACACAGGTATGAGGGCAAATTTACAACTTAAATTAACAATTTTAACAAAATCGTTTTTGTCTGTGGTGCGTGCATGTGCTGGTTGGGTCTACCTGTTGTCGAGACAGAAGCACCTCAGCCAGTTCCTTCCCAGCAGAGTTGGCCCTTTGTACTGCCACGCTCCACGGGTTGTCGATCACGTTGGCGGCAGACAGCAAAGCTGCGGGCCACGCGATGGCTGTCAACAGACCTGGAACGGTTCGAAGTGAGTCGTAGACTTAAGTACGATAATTAGATGATTGTGTAAGCCAGTCAGAAGTGAAATATTTTGCAGTATAACTTATTGTTTCTGGAAATTACATTATAGAAACTAAGACATGTTTTAACATAGGTAAATGCAGGAACAGTTTCAGCTTCATTTGTATGACAGTGGAATGGAAAAGGTAAATTAACAAACCAACCAATCAATGAGTGAGTAAATGAGTGAATGAATAAATAAAATCACTTTAATTAAAAAGAAATCTTAAATACATATATATATATATATAATATATAAAATAAAATAAATTAACATGAAAAAGAATTTAATGAATAAATTTGAAAAAAATCTTATAGAATTTAATGATTTTTTGTTTGTTAAATATATAAATAAATAAAAGTTGGCCAAGTTAAATAAATAGGTTGTTCAGAAACTAAGGGCATTAAATATAATAAGCTGTGGCCATGTATCATTACTACTATTACTACACTAACCAGACAATATCGTATATTTCAGCGCCTCTTGAGTGGCCATAGTCATGGCACCACTGAGGATGTAATCGAAGGCCTGACCCAGTTCTGTCAGGTATCTGGACTCCCATCTCAGTGCGTACTGCTCTCTAGACTCGGCTAGACACTGCCACGGCTGTCGGAAATCTGAGGGTCCGGAAATATATAGAGCAAACAATAAATTAAATCGATAAGCAAATAAGGTCAACAACTTATTTTATTGTATTTTTTTAAAATAATTTAAAACAAATAATTATTAGCAAACAATAAAGTAAATTGATAAGCTAACAAGGTCAATAATCTATTTTATTATTATTAACTGGACTGAGTTTGTACAATTAAACCTGCAAAACCTGTTGCATATAGTGTTGCAGTAAACCTGCAGCCATCAGCTGATGCTGATGAACCAAGAAATGTTAAGTGAATCTTATCAAACTCAGACTGTTTGGCTCCGATGTCAGACAATCTACCACTGCACAACCACCTTTTTAGTAAGCATGATAAGTTTAATATATATATATTTTTTAGAATTGAGTGTAGAAGTAAACATGCTAGCACCGTCTGGTATTCACACAGACCAAGATGGATAACTGCACTGCCATGGTACAGACAGGGCATCCTATCATGATCAAATCGGAATGGTAACTAGCGCGAATATTGATGCTGGGCTCCCCAGAGCTCCAGTCTGAGTTACTTGCCATGCCCTGTGGGCAAGTAGCAAAGGCACCAAACGTGCTAAATTTAAAAAAAGTAGGTTGCCTGCAGTGCAATTTAACATGTCCCTGTACGTCGGACATATGTTAGTCTAGAGCCTATTGAACCCAGTGCCTTTGGCTCTTGTCCAATATTCTACCATTGCACTAACAATGCCCTGTGGTCTGGTTTACCTTGGACAGTAGATGACAGCCATCCAGTCACTGCTATAGTGATGTGTAACTGCTTTGTGACGTTCTCCATGTGAAACGGTTCAAACTCAAATTCTTCAATAGCACCAACTCTCCTCGACATCTTGATGCCTGTTTCAAATCAAACACAGAAATCACAACAGTGTTAATCTATGGCTCCTCTATTATGTCATAAAACTAAAAACTATTGCTTTTGTAACAGAGGACTGTGTCGATCCTGGGATTCTAACCAGAGTTGCTGGATTGTGAGTCCAATGCTCTACCGAGCCAAAGAGGTAACTCTGCTGGCCGAGACCAGTAGGTGCATCTTATATCACACCCTGCTACACTTTGATCGAACTAAGTTTGCGAATGAAAAGCATACAGAGATGAGAATGAAAAAAATCAAATTTCAGTTGGAAAAAATATAATGGTGATCTACTTCAACTTTTGAATATCTGACTTCTAGTAACCAAGTAACAATTCATTATTTTAATTTTTAAATTGTTGAATGCTGAGGAATAGTCTCATCCCTAGTAAAAATTATATGTAAACTATCATTCTTGTCGAAGAATATTGGGAAGCAAGTTCTTTTCAATTGCATAGGATTATTTTCATACTTTTGGTCTGCGTTTCAGTAAGGGCTGTAGTACTTATACCAGTAGTCTGGGTATAAATCAATGTTTACGTCATTTTCTGCTATAGTAAAAGCATGATTTATGCCTTGACTTAGGCTTGGACTAAAGTACGACCCTATAGTGAAACACAGGCCTGGAAACGTAAGCATAATTACCTGTGAGACCAGCGCCTGCCATACCAAACAGCGAGCCGATGATGGCGATCCCAGTCGTAGTACCGAGAGCCGCTGCACCAGCTCCACCAATCAGAGCACCTGCCCCGGCGGCCATTAAGGGTGCAGCAAGACCCCCTGTCAGACCTGAACACAAGAGGAAAAACATTTTCACTCAGCAAATTGGATGTGAACAAAATCATAAATCAGGAGTAAAATAAATATTTTAATGTGTGGTCTTTGAAATTCCTAGCCATCCACCCCCACAACCTAAAATATCCAAATGCACACACAATGTCACACACATACACATATAAAATGGTCCAATCTTGACATTACACAATTATAAGGCAAATATGCAATATACTACTACCGATAGCAATGATGAACTGAACAATTAGTCCATGACATGCCAAATAATACATTGACACTGAAATAACATTTTCACATTTTTGCTCACCTCTAAAAACGTAGATGCCCTACAGAGCACTACCTGTGTCTAATCCAGCAGGGAGAGGGTTAAAAAAGTATTTTTAAAAAGTATTTTAAAAAGTATTAGTTTGTTTATGTCCCAGTGAGTTTAGAAGACACCAAGCACAATTTATATGTGCACAATAATGAATACAATTTTTAATGGATATTTCACGCTGATAATTCCATACCGATAAGTGTCCCTCCTCCAATAGTTGCCAGGCTAATGAGAGCTATTCTCTTCACTTTGCTCTTCATTTCTGTTCTCTTCTTCTCTTTCTCTTCCTCTCTACAATAAAGAACATATGCTATACTTAAATAACTAAAAATTATTCCTTGAAATTAAAAAACATTTTTGTTAATTAAAAATCTTAAATTCAACTAATGCAATAATAATAATAACAACAACAACAACAATAATAACAACAACAATAACAACAATAAATTAAAGAAGGAGTCCATTTAATTTGTGCGTGCAATACTTAAAGCACCAATGCCACTTGCAAAATCTTTCTGCTATACGCATGGATTGACCAAATCAGAAAGACTCACTCAGTCAAGACGTATTTCTTGTTACAGAGGGTCTCGGCAAGCTCTGACTCGATCGCTTCAAGTACATCCCAGCTTACCCTCAGTTGCCATGAAACATGCTTCACCAACACACGCACACGCGAGTCATAGACGCCTGTATTAAATAGTTACTTTATTATATCATGATATGCACATTACTCATGACACAGAAGTTTGTAACTTTTTTTACAATCCTATAAAATGTTTTTAAAATCCTACAGCATTAACAACAGATTTGTGCTCTTTTTTTTTATTATCAAGTTCAGTGTTGATAAATACAGCAGACTGTGGGATTGGTTGATTGCTAAGACAGGTAATTCCGATACATCTCATGTATAGCCATTGTAAGTTTTTCCATAAATGGAATTATACAGCAATGATAGAAATAACATCAATGTTGACTTATTTAAATATGCTTAACTTCATTCAAATTCATGGGTACTATAAACAATAACTGACTTGTTACACATGATTACAGATTACAATCATAATCACTATTGACACATCGCTATTATGACCATTGCTACTCGTCTTTTCATGGCATCACTTAATGGACACGATTGACCAATGGAATTATGGATTTTCTGAAACCAACCAATCAGCAAAGCTGTTTAAGCTTCTCCCTGCTGGATTAGGCACAGGCACGGCTCTTTATGTCATCTCCGGTTGCCTTCAGCAGGGACAGGGTTAATACACATATAAGACTACACTCCATTTCCAGACACATTATTACGGGCAATATACGTGCATGCCCAACATAGCACCTTTCATGATTGCCATGGTCACAAGATCCGTAATGATCGGCTCGCCGTTGGTGAGCATCTTCTCCTCGAACAACAGATCCACATACGGCATGGCCTCCTCTGAGCCATGGCCTTCCAGTAGAGCACGGATAGACTCACACACCTACAGCAAACAAATGTGTATCAAATGTTGTTAAGAACACTAATAAATAAATACTTAGAAATATAATAAGTATTTATTTTTGCAAGAATTCAGGAAGATATGGCACATTTAAAAGGGAAATTAATAAAAATTAACAATTACAAATTTATTACCTGATCAGGTTGTTCCAGATGTTTCAAAATTTTAGTTAAAGTGTCTTCCTTAAATTTCCTGCCAAAAAGAAATTAATACATTGGTAGATAAATTGGTAGTCTCAACAGTATTTCATTGACCTACGGATGCATCATCTATTGAACTAATTTATTGCAGGTAAAAAGAAACCAATACAGTAAAGGTACATTGTTATCATAGCATAGTATCATTATACATTCACAAGACATTGCTGATGCAGATAATTAAAACAACATGATCACTGATGTATAGATATCGCACACCTATTAATAATATACATATGAAGTAATGTGTAAACATTTCTTTGTATTTAGCAACTTGGATCCAATCCTAACTAAGGGTTTGGGTAACTCAATTGTATGTTAGTCCATGTAGACTTCTACTATATACAAATCATTATTTTGAGTTTTTCCATTTGTTAGTCTTTTGGGTCACATGACATTGTTGGTGGCCTAATTTATTCAAATTCCAAGACTCGATCCAGCTCTCCCCCCTTTTCTTTTGTTCTTAAAATGTTGTTGTTTTAATTAAAACAAGTGCCAACACTCCTAGAATATATTTCGAATCAGAAACACAAAACCTGTATAATTAATTGGTAGTTCCGAATTTAAGCCCTGAGCCTAATTTCAGATTAAAAATTTCTCTTTCAAAAGTGACATTTTCCATAATTTAGCCCGGAGCTTAAATACAGGAACTCCCGGTATGGTTCAGTTACTTGTGCCATTCATCTTCAAAGAGCTGTCTAAGTGAAACTGTACAAAGCGAAGCATATGAATATTGTCCAACATCTGACAGCTGTTTAGAAATGGACTTGGAAGGAAGAGGCAAGCCTGAAATAGATGAAAAGATTGAGTAAGATATTGAATGGCATCATTTAACCCTATCCCTGCTGGAATAGGCACTGCTCTTGAGGGCATCTCCATTTGCCTCCAGCATGGAGAAAGGTAAACATGTTAAAGCAAATGCCTGCAGTGTCTCTTTACATAAAAAAATGACTAGCTTAGAAATGGACAATGAATGATGATTATTATTATTATTATTATTATTGTTTTACGTCGCAGCGGGAATATCTCACCCATAGGCGACGACTACAGCGTTACTCTAAAATACAATCATGCAAGAAAATAAAAACAAGAGTGAAAAACCATGCAAAAAGTCCACAGTAATATATAGAAGATAGATAAATAGAATGATTAATAAATGAATGATGAATGTAATAATATACTGTATATGTACATATATACGGTACATACATAATATATATATACCGGTGTGTGAGCGTGCGTGCGTGCGTGTATGTGTGTGTGTGTGTGTGTGTGTGTGTGTGTGTGTGTGTGTGTGTGTGTGTATATATATATATATATACAGTGTTAGAAATTAAGATAATATAAGGGGGTCCTTCTCCATGGGCCTAATGTTAATGGTGGTCAAATCTGTAATGTTCAGGTGGTCATCAGCAGCAAACTGCTGACATCTTCAGGTTATTGAAATAAGTACGTTAGAATGTATGGTGACAATGGCAGGTTGACGTCACACAGTGACAAAACGAGTATGATGAACATACGTAAAAACATCACAATGTGAATATCAATCAGATTGACATGAAATAATTACAACGAATCTACAATCCCAAGTCAGCTATTAACGGTCAAAACAAAGTCAGGAGGAATGGTAGACATTTATATTAATCTGTTAACAGCTGGTTAATGCAAGTGACCAAAGTTCAGGTGATGACCGAAGTCCCAGAACATTACTCTAATTCTGGACACTAATAATGAAAGAAGGATTGAATAACATTCTAATAACAATGTCTTCTTTCTTCTGGATTAATAATAGTAATTCTTAACATTTCAAGTTGAATCCTGTAGAAAATTAACGAGAATGATGATGTCGATCATGTTTTGTTTTAAACTCCACATGAAAACTCAGTCTAGGGTGTTATAGATGGGGCGGAAGTGTAATTCAAATAAAAACATACTTATGTTATTGACGACTCATCAGATGTTAGGCAGAGCCCTGTTTAAGTTATCAGCTCAGCTGACAGTGACAGCTGATTAAGTTGAAGTTGAACTTCAAATTTAGGACAATGTTTATCAGCTGTTGATTGTGTACACAGTCAAAGCAGACTAGTTATCAACGTAAACTGTCAGTACATGAAAAAGACAGATTGAGAACATTTCTCAATGCTTCGATAGTCTATAACAGTCAATCTAGTTAGGGGAAATGATAATGATCACAACAGAAAAGTCAAAATACCTTTCTCGGCCATATTTACGTCGTCTGCTTCCTACGCTTTGCGCATGATCAAAAACCTATCTACAACTTCCGCGTCATGCGCAATCGTGTAATTGCAATCACTTCCGGCAATAATTCAGGTACGATCAACAGTCAACAGAGGGGACTCGCTCAGGTGTGCCAATGATTATTTTACTGACAGCTTGTCCTCATTTCGCGTTTGACATTTGTTTTACATCACCTCTTCCTAAAGCTTATATTCTGGTGTCATTGTTTAGTAAATCGCCGTAATACCAGCAACATAGGTCGACTATTGACATTCGTGTGTGCTAATTTTCTCGATACTTGTTACGGCGCTGTTAAGTTGTTTTCCAGGTTTTCTGTGATGGGCCATGGGACTCTATTTATGGAAGACGCTCGTGTATGAATAGAGTTTTGTCGTGGAGAGTGTTTAACAATCACATCTCGCCGGATAGGGTTAAATAACATGCCAGGCCACTATCGAGGGGGCCAAGGAATGATGACCAAGAAAGAAAAACAAGGAGGCCATGAAACATTCTCAGCTAATAAGAAACAAGTTGAAAGGAATGTGAGAGAAGCATATAGAAGAGAACGGAAAATAGAGTCATACTTGGCTGATGATGAAAACTTTCCAAAATTCGCAGCACACTTGTCAAAAATGGGTCTACAGCTACGCGACATTCCGGGAGATGGGTAAGTAAACACTAGCAATAGAGCATGCAGAGAACATACATAATCACAGTGTAATAGGTTTTCGAGAATGTAATCTTCGCTCATCTCATTAGAAATCACCAGCGAGACATTTAGACAAGTTTCTCCATTTAGTTCAAATTAGTTGCAATGGTTTCTTAACAATAAACCGGTGCCAGAAATGTAGTCAGCCTTGTGTGCTCACGAACACTGCTCACGTTATAGTATGTATTATTGAATATCGTATTATTATTACATATTTATTGACACACACATATTCACCAGTCTATGACGTCACTTCGACTATACGTCACTCAGACTGTGAATTCATCTGAAAATGACCTCACTAACTGGCATCCGAATATATTAATGGAGATACACCTGGGCACAAATAGGAAATGGAGCCAGTCTAGCTGTGGCATAATTTTAAACCACACTGCGTAAGTCTGTGAGGTAATTTTAACCTTCCCGCAGCCAAGAGTCATGTGTGTCCACCTTGACTGGTAAACGTCCATGAAGCAAGTACATTTTTACATGGCTTACACAAATCGTGTATCAATACATTGGTCCCCAGGAACATCACGTGACCATCACTTCTGCTTAACGAAGAATTTTCAACCTCAAGGTTGTAATACGTTTTCGTCATATACGCGTTATCTATAGTGTGAGCTCACACATCCCTGTTGGACATTAACTTCACTCACTAGTGACTATAAAGTAATTTTAATAAACAGAGGACATCTGATATTTTGTGCCTACCTGCCCTGGCAACTACTCTCTGCTTATCATTATATCAAGATATCTATTTGGACAATCCAGTGGCAAATGTTGAATCCGTGAATGACAAATCTCATCATTATCATGCTCAGGCAAAACAAAAACAAAAAAATTGCCCAAACTGGTTTATCTAATTCATCTGCAATGTGGTATCCTTTCACTCACAGTATTGTAGCAGTATCACAGGACGCATTTTATGTAATATTGCTACAGTAAACAATTACGCAACTGATTATCACCATATCAGATAATATTTAAAAGAAATATCTAACTACAGCTATCTCCAGTATCATCCTGACCAAAGCCATATCAAAAGTAAGTTACGGCCAGCAAGGAGTGCCCGATGAATCTCTGTCTCTACAATGTCATTCATCATGGCATGTACATTGCACATACTAGTAATTTGGATAATACACTATGATCTCTCTGTAGACGGTAGAAAGTTGTACATGTCAACTGGGCTATGCATGTAAAGATACAGACATGCTATTCAGTGTTCCAGGTACAAATACACTCAAGCACAGATCTTGCTGACGTTTGAATGACATGTTATTAGGATCTCTATTTTATTGTATATTTCATCATGGATCATCTTTAACTGATATGCTATTTGATACAATAGTCAGTAAATTGATATTCAGTGTAAAACTATTTGAGTATTTGGATGACGAATAAGGAATACATGGTGTACATGGTCAATATTCGATGTACTGAATATGTGAGTAAATTTTTGCAGCTTTAGTAATCACTGATAATAATCAGATAATGGTAACTGGATTCAAACCAGAGTAGTCTGGAAATAAATCTAACGATCTACTGACTTTGCCAAAGCTGGTTGAGACTAGTTGGTAGTCTGGAAATTGCCCACTACTTCAATTTGCGTTATATGTTTTAAATGAGTGTCATGACCATTATATATCATTAGATCAACTGATCAGAGTTCATTCCATTTTCTTTTGTAATAGATCAACTAATCAGAGTTCGTCCCATTTTCTTTTGTACTACCATAGATCAACTGATCAGAGTTCATCACATTTTCCTTTGTACTTTAAAATTTTTTTTAATGAAGAAACACTTGAGTGTTCATTTAATTATATTTTTGTTTAATATCATGATTTGACGGACATCCTCATCAATAGAGTGGCTAAGAACTATGGAAATTTTAGCCAAACGTGGAGATCATGTACCCCTTAGCTTTTTTTTCTAAATTTGGTTGACTCCTGACTGTACATCTATTTATTATTACAACAGACATCTACTCTTCAATTAGGCAACCAAATAAATTCATTTTAATAACCTTTTGTGTGGTACTGTAATTACCCTAATAAATCAAACCCTCTAATAATCCGAACACCTAACTTACTTGCAATGTTTTGTTACGTTTTCATTTACAACCATATTTTGTACTTTAATTAGGTTATCCCTAATTATTCAGACACCGATCATTATAATTTTTCATATTTTAATAATAATTCGAATGGCTGCAAATTTAATTATTTACTCATGTTCCAATTATTAGGGCCTTAACTAGTTGTGTCTGCAAAACTATGGAGCGGATGGTCAATGATAGGCTTGTTTGGTTCCTGGAGACCAACAA
>JAUTBT010001298.1:0-10740 GCA_032361225.1 Lepetodrilus schrolli | reverse complement strand
CAAACCTATGGTGCGCGTGGGGGTATGTCTGCCTTGCAAGAAAATGGACGGATCGCAATAAAGCGTCTGCAACGAGGCATTTTGGGGGCTGGATATCCCAAGAATAGCGGTATTGAACCCATTATCAGTCGCGCAAGTCAGGTTCAGGCGGTGCCCGATCCTAAACTTACTGTCTCGGCAGACAATGCTAATGGCGTTACCGGTCGCAAAGATGCTGGAGGTGTTGATGTAGACAAACCGAATGGCGATACCGTCACAGTGAGCTTTATGCCACTTGGTACGAACACTCAGGACTGCCTAGGGCAAATCGGCACGGTTAAAGGATTAATTGTGAATAATTATTTTGTACAGAATGGCCAATTGATGTGTCGCGGTAGTGGCAATTCAGTTGCCCAGCCTATTGCCGAGGCAGTAGACAATATGCAGATTCTTTACGGAATTGATACTGATCCTGATCCCGACAAATATAAAATTCAGTACTTGAAGGCCAGCGATATGTCGGGGCATTGGTTAAAGGTCGTCAGCATTCAAGTGGCTTTATTAATAAACAGTATCGATAACGTAAAGGATGTTGCGCCAGGTGCGGGAAATGAAGACCAGTTCAATTTGTTGGGTCAGAATTATATCGCGAGGAACGAACGTTTGGCGCTCCGTGTTTTTACAACGACGATTCCTCTCAGAAACCGGATGCCTTTACTGCAATGATTTCGCTTACTAAAGACCGGATAGAGCAAACCCACGGTCATCAACAACAGCAAGGCATCGTTTTAATCGTTGGCCTTGTGATGCTGATTTCAATCACATTGATTGGTGTTACTGCCATGAAATCTACCACCTTAGATGAACGGATTGCTGCAAATACTCAATTTAAAGCGATCGCATTTCAGACGGCGGAGTCGGTATTGTCGGATGCTGCGGACTGGGACCAAGCTGCTGCGTGCCATCTTGCCGGAAAAGCAATTTGCAAGGATTCAGATGTCGTTCTGTCTGGATCAAGTGAGACCAACGAAACGACTAAAAAGTATGCGGCCGGAACGGAGGAGGTTAGTGGAAGGGGCGAGATTACCTATTTAGGCGAAAGGCCACTTGCAGGCTATAGCATTGGAGGGCCGATATTAACGCCTTTTGTACAGATTACGGGTTGTGCCTCTGATGCGGCGAACACTTGTGAGCATGGAAAATTAGGCAACACCAATGCAAAAGCTACGCATAATTTAGGTGTTGCGTTGGTAGGCGTTAGGCCGTGATTTTTGAGTCGGTAATTTAAAGATTAGAAGTATGCAAAGGACTGCAGGTGAAACAATAATGATTAAACTTCATAAGCTAATAAAGCATAAATTTTCTACGTTTATCTTGGCGGTGTTTTATGTGCTGCTAGCCGCACCTGTCCTAGCCGACGATTCAGAAATATATTTTACCTCTCAGGGTAGTGAAGGAAATCCCAATATTCTGTTTGTACTCGATAGCTCTGGAAGTATGGCAAGAGATGTGTCAGGTAATGATCTTCCTGGTGGTGCAAGCAATACAAACTCTCGCTACCAGATTATGAAGCGTGCTCTGCAAGCGGCGTTGTCAAATGTTCCCAATAATTTCAATGTAGGATTATTAAATTACTCTGGTCACGATGATACAGTCGCTAAGGCAAATGGTATTCAATACCCGGTTAAGGTCTTGGATGCGACGGCCAGATTAGATATGGAGAATGAGATTGGTAGCTGGAATTCACAGGGTTGGACGCCGGTTGTGCAATCACTTTATGAGGCCTCACTTTATTTTAAGGGGCTAGGTGTTGATTACGGCGCTGTAGATCAAGTGCTGAGACAAGCCCATCCTGATTCTTATACAGGAGGGGCTATTGCGGTAGGAAATCCTGTTACAGAGGATAAGTGGTGTTATGCCGATGATGCATCTTGTCAACCCCCTGGGGCAACCGTTGTTTCAGGGAGTTGTTATGATAAAGACAACAGTTGTAATAAATCCAATGGCCAGTGTGATGGACTCCCTTATGATCCTGCTTCGTGTTCTATTCACACCAAATGGTGTAATAAAACTGCGGGACATTGTTCCGGGAAAACCATTACAGGAGCCTGTAAAAGTAAAACCTCGTGGTGCAATAAAACGGCGGGAGACTGTGCCGGGAAAGGTGCATTGACAGCATGTCATTTTAAGACTGACGATAGTAACTGTGTTGGCACCTATAACGAAAATGGGGAATGCTCTGAATGGGGCAAGAAAGAGGTTTGTAAATACGTAAAGTATGAGAAGTGTCCTTATACTGGATCTGAGTACTGTAAATACCCTCGTAAAAAATGCAAATACGAATATGAAGATATTGAGTACACAACAGAGTGGGATGCTACCTACATTAGCCCAATAAAAGCAGAGTGCCAAAGCAATTTTACCATCCTACTGTCGGATGGTGAGCCGAATGATGGTATCAACGGAGGCTCAGACTCAGATATAGTCAGTAAAATTAATTCTAACTATGGCTTGAGCTGTGCAAACCAGCCGAACACCGTTGCGGATGGTAAATGTGGGCCAGAATTAACAGAGTTTCTTGCCAATCAAGATCAGAGCGCACTTCCGGGTGACCAGTGGGTCAAGACTTATGCGGTTGGTTTTGCGGTTGCTGGTGATGCCCAGGAATACTTAAAGGATGTTTCCAACCTGGGTGATACAGATAACGCAAACGGTGATGCAGGGTTTTTCTCTGCAGGGGATGAACAAGAGTTAAAAGATTCATTAATTCAAGCGCTAGAAGATATCAATACTGGCAGCTTTGGTCTCACCCAACCCGTAATATCAATCGATACCTCCACGGGACTAACGCATGGCGAAGACGTGCTGGTCCCGATGTTTCGTCCCAGCAGTTTACCGCGATGGCTGGGTAACCTCAAAAAATACCAGCTAGACGTTCCTGCCACTGGGCCACGATTGCTAGATTCCACCAATAGTCCAGTAAAAGATTCAAATGGAAAATTTATTGAAACGGTACGCAGTTATTGGCTACCTACTGGAGATGCCCCAGATGGTGGTAATGTTGCAGTGGGTGGTGCGGCAAGACTGTTGGGAGCGGGGCGTAATCTAAAAATTAATAATTCAGCCGGAACCGCCTTGATTGATCTAAATGATGCGAGTGCCACGGATACCCTTATGGGGGCGGGTGGTGATGCCACTTTAAAAACAAAACTGGTGCGTTTTGCAAAAGGGCTTGATGCAGAAACAGGAACAACAGCCTTGCAACACATGGGCGATATTATGCATTCCACGCCGGTGTTATTTAATTATGGGAATGCCCACGGTTCGGTTGTGTTTGTGGGGACGAATGAAGGCTATTTACACGCCTTTGATACGGCTACCGGCGCAGAAAAGTTCGCGTTTATGCCGCGTGAGTTATTGATCAATATAAAAACACTTTACGAAAACGATTTTAATAGTACTCACCCCTACGGTGTGGATGGACCGATAACACTCTGGCATAAAGATCATAATGGTAACCATGTAGTTGATGGCACCGATAGAGTTTATCTGTATGTGGGTATGCGCCGGGGTGGAAATAAATACTACGCACTGGATGTTACCAACCCGTCTTCACCCTCACTACTTTGGGAAATTAACGGAGGCGCGGGGAGTTTTAATAAACTGAGCCAGAGCTGGTCAAAACCCGTCTTAGCAAAGGTTGATCTTGATGGTGATAACGCCACAGCTGCTAAGGATGTGTTGATATTCGGTGGCGGCTACGATCCTGATCAGGATACGGCTACGAATCGTCAAGCCGATGATGAAGGTGGCGCGATCTATATTGTTGACGCTAGCACCGGAGCAAGGCTCTGGTGGTCAGACCAGTATAAAACTGGGGCGAATAGCGGAGACGTAAATACCATGCTCAACAGTATTCCCGCCGATATTCGTGTACTTGATATCGATGGCAACGGCATCCACGACCGTCTTTACGCGGCAGATACGGGCGGCCGGATTTATCGAGTCGATTTACCGGATAGCAACAATGGTGTGATACCTGCCAGTGAGAAAATTACCGCACCGCAGGTCACCAAGCTTGCTGAACTTTCTAGTAACGGCAGCATCGAGAATAACCGCCGCTTCTATAGTGAACCGGATTCGGCTTTGGTGCTTGACGGCCGTGATCGTTATATGGCGATTTCGATTGGTTCAGGTTATCGCGCGCACCCGCTCAAGCAGGGTGCTGACAATGCCCAGGATCGTTTGTATATGATCAAAGACAAAAACGTCTATAGCATCCCTAAGCTTGACTCGTTATCACCGATACAACATGGCGCGAGTCTGGTAGATCTCAGCTCAGAAACGGATCCAGAAGCCAACGTGACCAACTGGCATCAGAAGAGCGGTTGGTATATCAACCTCAATCGCAGTATTGGTGAAAAAGCATTGGCAGAAGCCTTTACATTAAATAACACCGTTTTCTTTACCACCTTCCAGCCCGAGTCTGGTACGCCAGCCGATGCCTGCTCCAATGCGGCGCACACGGCGCGTGCCTACGTGATGAAAGTAACCAATGCGAAGCCAGTCGTTACTTTCACCGATACGGATGCAGATCTGTCAGGGCCTCAGGCCGACCGAAGCGTGAACTACGCGACCAATGATATACCAACCTCCGTCATGGTCATCGCCAAGAAAAACACCGCTCCCGGCAAGAAAGGCGTTGTCCTGCACATTATGGCGGGTGATGGGCTGTCGGGCTCCGAAGGAGCAGGCGGCGGTGGCGGTAGTTGCCCGGGACCCAACTGCTTGGTAGATCCCAAAGCGCTGGATTTGATCAAGGTTTTTTGGGAAGAAGCTGAGTAGATTTGATCAACCAGGGTGGGTTGAAACCTTCCCAGTATTCTATTGAATTTAAGGAAAGGAAACCGATGAAACAAAAAGGATTTACCCTGATAGAAATGATGATCACAATGGGGATCATTGCGGTACTCGCTTCTGTTGCCACGACGTCCTACATGCAGTACGTGTTGCGTGCTAATCGTGCTGATGCAAAGATCGCGTTGATGCAGCTTTCGCAGCGGCAGGAACGGTATTTTACGGAGAATCTAGCTTATGCGACAGATTACCGTGAATTACTGGGTGCGGCTTATAGGGATAGAAATAATATCGGATTTGCTGCAAATGATAGGCTTCTCTGGGTGGATGATAGTAACCGTGGTTATGACGCTGTAGTCGATGTTTCACCGCAGGACTATCAAATCAGATTGATTCCCCCTAACCCTATTCCTGCCAGTGGAGCGAATACGTTCACGTTAATCGCCACAGCATTGAGTACTAGGCAGTTAAAGGATACCAAGTGCCTTACTTTTACCATTAATCAAACCGGAAACCAGACGGCCGCAGATTCTGCGGCGGGTGATGAAACCCAGGAATGTTGGGGCCGGTAATTAAGTATTTGTTTTATCGTCATTCTGGCGCATGCCAGAATCCAGGGGCGATGCAGTGAGAATGATTTCTCGGTGTAGTGCAAATAAGCTCCATCCTTGGTACTGGGTTCCTGCCAATTCTTGAGTGAATGGCGGTGATTGAAGGGAGTTGAATTAGCGGAACTCCAACGCTCTAATAATAGAAATCGGTCATCCCGGCAGGAAGCCGGGATCCAGTTTACAGGGATGTATTCCACAGTGGGTGGAAGCCATCCATGGCGTCTGGATCCCGGTATCCTACCGGGATGACGGCTTTAGCTAGAGTACTAAAATGGAACGACAGCCATGTGTCTATATCCTAGCCAGCCAACGAAATGGGACTTTATACACGGGTGTAACGTCTAATCTGATAAAACGAGTTTGGCAGCATAAGAACAATCTCATTGAAGGTTTTACCCAGAACTATTCCGTGCATACCCTGGTTTGATATGAGCTGCACGAGACGATGGAATCAGCCATTCAACGTGAAAAGAATATCAAGAATTGGAAACGAGCCTGGAAGATAAAGACGATTGAAGCGATCAATCCTAGCTGGCGAGATTTGTATCCCGACTGCTTATGATCTGGTGTTTTTCTGGGCGAGGTGAGATAGGCCGGAGTGCACAGGTATCTGGATTCCGGCATGCGCCGGAATGATGGCTTCGGATTGTTTGGCAGTCTTGATATTCTGGCTTTAATAGATCCACTGCGAATAGTTATTACTCGGACGCTGTATACCCTGCTCACTGCATGTCGGTGTTACAATACCAACACGATTTGATGCGATAGATCAAACACGCAGGACGCACACTTTTAGAAAATCTATTTGAGAAGGCGATAAAGCCGCCATCGCTCAGAAAACCGCAGGGAAGCGAACATGATCCAAACGTTTAGACTGTCAAAGCAAAACCTTTTGAACTTCTTTCTCGCAGTTCTTTATGTCCTATCAGCCACACCGGTGATGGCTGATGATTCTGAAATCTATTTCACCTCGCAGGGCAGTGAAGGCAACCCCAATATTTTATTTGTGCTTGATACTTCCGGAAGTATGAGCCGAAATATAGCTGGGAATTCACTAACGGACGGTGGCGATGATCCCGACTCGCGTTATCAAATTATGCGCCGCTCCCTCGAAACGGTGCTGGGTGCCATTCCAAACAATTTTAATGTTGGCCTGCTTAACTATTCTGGTCACGACTTTGATACTAATTTGGGAGACGATGCCAAAGCCAATGGTATTCAGTATCCAATAAAGGTGCTGGACAATACCACCCGAGCGGAGATGATTACTGAAATTGGTAGCTGGAACCCTCTCGGCTGGACACCGCTGGTGCAATCGATGTATGAAGCGTCACTGTATTACAAAGGCTTGAATGTGGATTATGGTGTGGCGAGTACCACAGTGAGGTTGGCTCATCCGGGCTCGTACACTGGGGCGATTACTGCAGAGGGCACGGCAGGCGAAACAGATTACAAAATTGTGTCAACGGCCAAGTATATTTCACCGATAAGTGCCGAGTGTCAGAGCAACTATATTATTCTGTTATCGGATGGAGAGCCACAAGATGGATATCCTGATAAGCATCATCCTAGCGATTCTGATCAGAAGATAATAAAGAAAATAGATGATAGTTATAGCTTGAGTTGTGCAAACCAGCCTGAAGACGTTAAAGATGGAAAATGTGGGCCGGAGTTGACTGAGTATCTAGCGACACCCGTAACCAATGGTCTCCCGGATGACCAGTGGGTGAAGACTTATGCGGTTGGCTTCGCTGTTTCGAATGCTGCCCAGCAATATCTGAAAGATCTTTCCAATCTGGGAGACACCGATAATGATGCTGGCGATAAAGGTTTCTTTTCCGCAGGGAGTGAAAAGCAGTTAACCACTTCGTTGCTTTCGGCGCTGGAAAGTATCACTGCAGGCCACTATGGTTTTACTCAACCTGTAATATCCATCGATTCTACAACGGGGCTTACGCATGGCGACGATGCGTTTGTGCCGATGTTTCGCCCCAGCAGTTTGCCTCGCTGGGTGGGCAATCTTAAAAAGTACAAACTGGATATCTATACCGATCCCGCAGATCGCGATAACAGTTGGCCAAGACTACTGGATTCAAATAATCACCCAGTAAAAGGCAGTGATGGAAAATTTGATGAGACAACACGCAGTTTTTGGCTGCCTGCGGGTGATGATCCCGATGGTGGAAGTGTGAATGCCGGGGGTGCTGCAAGACTGTTGGGTACGTCGCGTAATCTTAAAATTGATAATGATGCTGGAACTGCTTTGGTTAATCTCACCGATACCACTGCAACAGACGCCCTCGGAACCAATGACTCGGGTTTAAAAGAAAAGCTGGTGCGTTTTGCTAAAGGGTTGGATCCAGAAACAGGAGCAAACTCGTTGCAGCACATGGGCGATATTATGCATTCCACACCGGTGTTATTTAATTATGGAAATGGAAACACCCATGGTTCGGTTGTATTTGTAGGGACCAATGAGGGATATTTGCACGCTTTTAACGCTGATACCGGTGTTGAGCAGTTTGCTTTTATGCCACGTGAGTTGTTGACCAATATTAAAACCCTTTACGAAAACGATTTTAATAGTACACACCCCTATGGAATGGATGGACCCATAACGATTTGGCATAACGATGCCGATGGTGATCGGATCGTCGAAGCCGATGGCAGTGAAAAAGTATATCTCTATGCCGGTATGCGCCGTGGTGGTAAAAAGTATTATGCACTGGATGTTACCGATCCAACTGACCCCACGTTAGTTTGGGAGATCGAAGGTGGCACCGGTGATTTCTCCAAGCTGGGTCAAACCTGGTCAAAGCCGGTGCTGGCGAAGGTTGATCTCGATGGCGATAAAGACACGGCTGCTAAGGACGTACTGATATTCGGCGGTGGCTATGATGTTGATCAGGATTGTTTTGACATTAGTCCAGATCAAGATGGTTGTGATACGGCCAAGACTCGTCAAGTCGATAATGAAGGTGGCGCAATCTATATTGTAGATGCTGTGACAGGCGCAATGCTTTGGTCGGAAGATGAATACTCGACCGGCAGTGCAACTTTAAGCATGCCCAACAGTATTCCAGCTGATATTCGCGTGATTGATATAGATGGTAATGGTATTCACGACCGGCTGTACGCAGCCGATATGGGCGGGCGGATTTATCGAGTTGATTTGCCGGACGCGGAAAACAGCGTCATACCTAACGACAATAAAATCACATCGCCGAGGGTTATGTTGCTTGCGAATTTATCCACTGACGGAAGTATCGAAAACAACCGCCGTTTTTATAGCGAGCCAGATTCGGCTTTGATTGTTGATAGTCGTGAACGCTATTTGTCCATCTCGATCGGATCTGGTTATCGCGCGCATCCTCTCAAGCAGGGAACAGATACCGCCCAGGACCGTTTGTATATGATCAAGGACAAAAACGTTTATAGCATCCCCACCCTGGGTTCTGGCTCGGGTGAGTTTTCAACAATACAACATGGTGCCAACTTGGTAGATCTCACCAGCTATACCTACCTTGATGGTGCCGGTAAGGAAATCCCTATACCCGATTGGAATGATAAGAATGGGTGGTATATTAACCTGAATCGCAGCATTGGCGAAAAGGCTCTGGCAGAAGCCTTCACTCTAGACAATACCGTTTTCTTCACCACCTTCCAACCTGAGTCTGGTGCGCCAGCCGATGCATGTTCTAATGCGGCGCACACGGCTCGTGCCTACGTGATGAAAATAACCAATGCGATGCCCGTCGTTAACTTTACGGATACCGATGCAAACCTGTCAGGAAACCAGGCCAAGCGGAGTGTTAATTATGCGACCAATGATATACCGACTTCAGTCATGGTAATCGCCAAGAAAAATACCGATGGGAAAGGTGTCGACCTGCATGTCTCAGTGGGAGATGGGCTTTCTGGTTCTGAAGGAGCGGGTGGCGGTAATTGTCCGGGACCAAATTGTCTGGTGGATATCAAAACGCTTAATTTAATTAAGGTGTTCTGGGAAGAGGCGCGATAAACTTTATCCTAATGGGTCATTGAATGGGTGTTTGATGATCAACACACGACTAATTTCCTGGCTGATCTGAGTCTTTTAGTCTGACTGAAATAGCTAATTTACGAGGACGTATTCCACAGCGGATGGAAGCTATCTAGAAACTTAAGCTTCCGGCTGATTTCCAGAATCCCGCCGTATTAAAACCACAACTAATACTATTGCTGGCAGACCAATTGCGGCGTAAGCGCCAACAAATCCCCGTACCTTGACATTCCAGACCTGTCTCTATTTCATATTCCACGGCAGTAGCGCTTCCCATTGCTCTACCGTCTCCACATCCGCCATCTTCCCGATGACGTGACTGAGATACGCGTAAGGTTCCAGCCCGTTCGCCTTGGCAGTCTCTATCAACGTATAGTACAAAGCACTCGCTTTAGCACCGGCTGGGGTGTCGGCAAACAACCACGCTTTGCGTCCGATAACAAACGGGCAGATCGCATTCTCTGCCAGTACGTTACTGATGTTTAAATCGCCATGTTCGCAGTAACGAATGAGCTTGGGCCACTGGTTCAAGGTATAGTCCAGCGCCTTCCGCGTTAAGCTGCCTTTTGCGATCTTTGTGCTATTGCGGTCAAGCCACTGCTTGAGTTTATCGAGTGCCGGTACACTGCGCTTTTGTCGTTGTTCGTATTTTTCATCGCTGTCCAATGCTTTGATCTCGCGTTCAATACGGTACAGCTTGTTGATCAGCGACAAGGCTACGGTCGCTTTGCTGGGGGGTGCCTTTTTGTGCTTTTGCTTGGGCTGACTTTTCTCAGCTTCAACAAATTTCCTGCGGGCATGATCCCAGCACCCAAGATGGATAATGCCTTTGTCGATGCAGACCTGATCGTAGACCGCATAGCCATCGCTTTGAAAGTAATGGCCTTCAAAGTACTCGAGCAGACGCTAGGCCACCGCTTTGCCGCGTGATTTATCGTAATCAAACAAGACCACGGATTGGCCCGGTGGGCCACCTCGCATCACCCAGATCCATTTATGTCCGGTGGCCTCCATGCCCGGCTCTTTAAGGACCTGTATCCGGGTTTCATCGCCTTGCAGAGCGTCGGCTTTGAGTTGCGTCTCTTGCAGCAGATTAACCAGCGGTTGCAGTTCAAGGCTTAAGCGGATCAGCCAGTTGGCCAGCGTAGTGTGGGTGATATCCGCGCCATAGCGCTTTAAAGTCCCCGATAGGGGATCCGTAAATCCCACGCCTTCAGGCGGCCAGGGATGGGATGCCATGTTAAGCTTAGG
>JAUTBT010001297.1:0-10741 GCA_032361225.1 Lepetodrilus schrolli | reverse complement strand
GTAATAATGTAGCGCTATGAGCATGCTTTCGAGCGTGGATTTGGCGCAATATAAATATTCACATTATTATTATTATGATACCATTCCACGAATCGGATAAACATGAACGCCTTTCTTGACAATTGTGATGTTCTTAAATTTAGCTAACAATAAAAAATACTAAATTCTTTTAAATTGTGCAACGATAAAAATAACAAAATTTAAAATTACCGGTAATCTAAAACTCTGAAAAATAAAACGCAAGAATATGAAATTAAGTTGCTTTCAGCAACTCGTCAAGTGATTTTTTTTATAAAGCTGTACATCGCTGTACTCATGTTGTGATTTTTCCGCAAGCCATTGATTATTTAATATTAGTAGGAATTCCTTCTACTCGGCTGATCTCTCTCAGTCAAGTACTGCTATTCCCCAGAAAGTGCATCCAGCCTCGGCGAAATCACACCAAAAACCATCATCAGACGGCCAAGACCACGTCGGTGCATTCGGGTGTCATGTACTTTAATATAGTCTTTCATAATAAATATGACTGTAAAGAAAGAAAAAACCTGGTGCATCTCTGTGATGATGGAATATTTCTAGAAATATTTGAAGATAAAATGCGATGTTATCATTTTTTTATGTCATGAATTTTTAGAGAAATTGGATAGTCGATATTCCTTAAGATATGAATATTTAGTTTTAGTATTTAATGCCATTTAAAATTTACCATGCTCCATGAAAACATTTATTAAAATTCATGAATGTAATATACATCATATATTACTTTAAAAAAAAAGAAATTTAAAATAAATTAATAGTCCATTTATATAGCGCGTGACTCCATGCTCATGCATGCTCGAAGCGCATTATTACCCCGGTCAATGGATCTGTGTACATTCAATCTCCTTCTCAACTCCCTGGGGATCATACAACCCAAGCTGCCGTTCAAGGCGCTACAAGGTTATCATTCAAATGTGAATATATCATTCTAAAGTAACCTGATTTCTGTGAGAGGATGAATATTTTATTTACCAGGCGATAAATCTATTAACATTAATGAAATTAATACATGTACATACTGTACTAATACTAAATTAAAAAAAATTATCAGGATAATAATAATGATTCTAAAATAACATGATTTATGTGAGAAGATGAACATCTCAGGAGAAAACTTTCGCAACCTCCTAGTAATGGACAGCGATAGATTGAGCAGTCACATGGAATGTGGACAAATGCAAATATTTGACCATAGCGTTAATTGAATGTCCAGATAGCTTTCCAGGGAAATGTCCGCTGTCCAAACCACTGAGGATCCATAGAACATTCTCAGATTGGAATTTAAAGCTCCACACCACTGGAATTTAAAGTTCCACGGTGCTAGGATTTACATCTCATGGCAATATAATTAAAACCTCTACACCACTGGGGCCGTATGCAATGAACAAGTAAATAAACCCTTATGCACAGCAGAAGTTCCTATGCAGAGCATTATTCAGTTAAGTCGGTACGTACGAACACAAGCATTTTATGCAGCGCATTGGCAAAACGATACATATCTTTATGCCGTCCAGCTACCAGGTATAACTGCCTATTGCATGGCATAGCTCAATGGAAAAGGTGGTCATATAGTACTTTGGCGAAATGAACCTAAATAAAATTGAAAGTGATACATAAGCATATTTAATCAGCTGTTAATGTTTTTGTTTGATACAACAAAAGCCTGACATTGTACGTGCAAAGCTAGACAGTGTGTGTACTGACACCGTGTTTCTTGCCTTCACTGTCCGTGCACGGTTACTGTCAGTGTAAATATTTAACCTTTGACCCTGCTCATCACCCCACACATGCGCAGTGAGAGTCAAAGCATGGAACAGTCCATTATCATGCTGCATTCTGCAGACTAGCTAATTTTCGGTTAAGACAAGTTCATGCATACCAACTCAAGGACCTATGCTGGACATATGGTAGTCCATGTTCATGCATACAGCCCATGGAGTGTAGGCTCCACACCTCTGAAATTTAAAGCTGCACACCACTCTACATCCCCATTAAAGAGGTTAGAAAGTTGCAATCAGGTTAAAATGTTTTTCTGAATGTACTAAATGTTGATGAAGTCTAGAGCCAAGATAGATATCTATGCCCGATTAGGTTGAAGGATGAAAAACAAATCAGTCACAATCTTAACAGTTCCATGTCTGTTACATCATTACTGAATGTCCATGTCTTGGCTTTGATGCCGAGTGTAATGTGATTAATGCTGTAAAGTTCCACCATAGGTGGTATAATCTCCAGGTTGCTGAGAAGGTAGTGATTGTGCACTGATCCATTGACTAAAGTAATATATTATCCTTTGTACATATATTTTTTTTCTATATTATTGTTATTACTATTATTATTAGTAGTAGTATTGCTATTATTATTACTATTAGTATTGTTATTATTATTACTATTAGACTTAGTATTGTTATTCATTTTCTCATTGTGATTATTATTATTATTATTACTATTATACTAAGGTGGTGGTGGTGGTGGTGGTGGTGGTAGTGGTAGTAGTAGTAGTAGTAGTAGTAGTAGTAGTAGTAGTAGTACACTGTGGATAAGCGAGTGAGGTGTGGAGTACTGATAAGGAGTTGATGCTACAAGATCGGCTTATTGCCTACGGTACTGTAATTACCCTATTAATTCGAACGGGAGAAAATAACTAAATTTGTAGTTGTTCGATTTATTAGAAAAATACAAAAATTGAAAATGATCAGTGTTTGTATAATTAGGGAAAACCAAATTAAAGTACAAAATACGGTTTTAAATGAAATGGTAAATAAATGAAGGATTTAAACAAAAATAAATATATATTTTGTAAATACTTGAAAAAATTATTGTGTTCGATTAATTAGAAATTACGATCTGTCAATTAATTTAGGTGTTCAAACTATTAGAGTGTTCGATGTATTAGGGTAATTACAGTAGTCTGGTATCTGTAGTGTCCTCAGTGGTCTAGGTACTCTTCTTGTTCATCACACTCACTACTTAGCATTGTTGTATCTCCTGACATCCATGTGTTGTTCAACTGTTCCCATTGTATTCGTCTCTCATTGACCCATCTGAAGATATTTGCCAATTTTTGAACCACTCTGGAGTGCTGCTGACAAGACGACTTATCGATGAATCACCTCTGATATATTCCTCTGTTGAATCGCTCGTGACATTTTTCTATTCATGAATTACTCCAGACATATTCATTGATCATTTAATTGCTTTTGATTTACCCTTGCATGTATGAGGTCTTGACATGCTGGCCACGAGACTACGAAACCCTTTTTAAGTATAAAATCATGTTCAACTCAATATTAAATTCGAGCTTGAGCATGAAATCGTATATCATTGCAGTGGTCTAGACATCTTTGTCTATCATTGCTGTGGTCCAGATATACTGGTGTATAATTGTAGTGGTCCTATCTCCATTGGTCCTAGCAATGCAGTGTTCCTTACATACCAGTCTTTCTTTGAGATATCCATCTATCATTGCATTGGTCCTCATATACCAGTCCATAATTGCAGTGATCCCTATCTCTGATGGTCCTGACATATACTGGTCCTATCTCGGATTGTCCTGACATATCCTGGTCCTATCTCTGATGGTCCTGACATATCCTGGTCCTATCTCTGGTAGTCCTGACATATCCTGGTCATATCTCGGATTGTCCTGACATATCTATCTCTCATTGCAGTGGTCCTGCTGGTCCTAGCTCTGGTGGTCCTGCTCAACTTCCGCGTCCTCACGTCCTCCAGCCGCGCCGACTCCGAGTCCTCCGACGCTCTGAGTCCGGGTTTGGTTCCGGTCATCAACCAGCTCAACGGCGTGCCTCTCCTACGACGCTTGACCAACGTCCAGGAGAATCTGTCCTTCATTCCTAGACACATCCGTCTGTACAACCTCAAGCAGAAGCTCGTGGTTCCGGACTTCAACTGCGTCGAGTCCAGGACAGACCCCAGCTTCCCGATCTGCGTGTATGCCCCAGCCAAGGACAAGTTCATCTCTGGTGCACTAGTCGATAGCGGTGTGTGGGAACCCTACATCACCGATGTCTTCAAGAAGGCTCTGCATAAGCACCCCAATGCTGTGGTGGTGGACATAGGCGCTAACATAGGTAGGGTTAGTTTAACCCTCTCCCTGCTGTATTAGGCACAGGCTCTTTAGGGCATCTCCGGTTGTCTCCAGAATGGAGACAGTTCATATGCAAATAGTCTGGTAGCTTTAGTAAGTGAAATTTGAGTTATTCAGTGATATCGTAGGCATGTGTTTATGGTGAGAGGAGAGAACCCACAACAAAAAAATAGATTAATAATAACAACAATAATAACAAAAACATTATTTTAAAAAGTAAATAAATAAAAGATTTAAATAAATTTAATTTTTAATTTATTTATTTAAACAATATTTTTCAAATTTATATTTACTTATTTGTCTAAATGGACAAATTCATTTCACCTTCAAAATTTAATCATGATTATAACCAAACATTTTACCAGTGCTTTATTGTCCTCCATGATCAGGTTATTACAGTTTTCTGGCTGCCAAGCTGGGACATATCGTCCTGGCGATAGAGCCAGCAGAGGAGAACGTCTTGAGGTTCCACCAGGGGGCGCTGCTCGGTCGTCTCGCAGACAGCATCTACTTCCTGCAGAACGCGGTATCAGACCGGAGACGTAATGTCACGCTGTCCTCCAATGCTGACAACCAGGGCGGGATACGAGTCATAGAGGGCGCCGATCAGGGGGAGATAATCAAAACGATCACCATGGATGATCTCTTGTACCTCATGAGGCCAGCAGAGATGATCATCAAGATTGACATAGGTGAGGAACGGAGCCTTTATTGCTACTATATCCAAAAACTGTGTCGATCCCGGGATTCAAACCCGAGTTGCTAAGACCAGTAGGAGCATCTTATGTCACATCCAGCAACTTTGGTTCGAATCCCAGGATTAGCACGATCCTCGGTTCCACTACTACATCCGTTTTCCCCAAAAGGACTACAAATGTAGCTGGGTGTGATATAACATGCTCCTACTGGTCTCGGCCAGCAGTGTTACCCCTTTGGTTCAGTTGGTAGAGAGTTAGACTCACAATCCAGCAACTCAGGTTCGAATCCCAGGATCTGTACAGTCCTCTGTTTCAATGTATTTGAGTTGTTCCAGATGGTTTGTTCTGGCTGAATTGTCCCACAGAGAGTTCCTAGCTCCCTGGTGGCTCAGAAATGACTGGATTAGTAACTCGAGTACGATTCATCATGCATGTGGACAGGGAGAATATAGCTGGCTGTGATATAAGATGCTCCTACTGGTCTAGGCCAGTGGGGTTACCCCTTTGTATCAGTCAGTATAGCATTGGACTCACAATCCAGTAACTCGGATTTGAATCCCAAATACAATGGCATCAACAAGAGCTGGTACAGCTACCATGTCATTTGTTTCCTTTCAGAGGGATATGAATGCAAAGCCATGGCCAAATCTGCCCGTCTCTTCCAGCAAGTCCACGTGCCTTACATCTTCATGGAGTGGCAGCAGATGTTCAAGCACCGCCTGCGAAGCTCCGCCTGCCCACCACCTGCCATGCAGCGGCTCACGGACATGTTGGTCCAACTCGGATACGTCGCGCACGAGGTCCGAACCGGAATCGAGATGAGACCGGAAACCAGTGCGATAAACTGGAGGATCGGAGACGTCTACTGGCGACACCAGTCGCAGCCACTGCTCTTCCCTCCCCTGTGAGATGGTGGCCATTTTGGATTCGGTTTTCACCAGTTTTATGCAAGGTCCTACAGCATTTTGGACTAAAACCGTTCCTCGATTGAGAGGTGAATCGGCGTCGCTGATCTTCAGGCAGTCTGCGCTACAGTGATGAGAAAATTTACTGTGCAGTTAACACGCAGACAGGAAGTGATGCATGTCAGACAGCATGTACAAATTCCAATGGTTTCGAAAGGAAACATCAACCTCTACAGAGGCTCAAGAATACAAATTCGCGCCAATTTTCTTGAAACAAAAGAGAAATGCGATCAGCAGAGTGTCACACGGATGAATAATTGTACATTTCATGAAGTGCCATTTAGATGTAATGTGTGTCAATATAGGCAATAGATCTTAAATATTTTTGTACCGGTGATATCTGGATATTTTGTTTTGGAAGTTTACCATGTGCTTCACTGTAGACCATGTGTTACATTGAAGACCGACCATGTGTTACATTGAAGACCACGTGTTACAAAGGAGACCATATGTAGTAGACCATCTGTTGCATTGTAGACCATGTACATTGCAGACTATGTTACAGTGGAGACCATGTTTTAACAGTGGAGACCACATGTAGACTATGTGTTACATTGTAGATCATGTGCTACATTGCAGACCATGTGTTACATTGCAGACAATGTGTTACAGTGGAGACCACATGTAGATTATGTTCTACATTTCAGACCATGTGCTACATTGTAGACCATATGTTACACTGTAGACCATATGTTACACTGTAGACCATGCTTTATACTTTAGACCATGTGTTACATTGCAGACTGCATGTTACATTATAGACCTTGTATTACACTGTAGACCATGCATTACATTACAGACTGCATGTTACATTATAGACCTTGTATTACACTGTAGACCATGCATTACATTGCAGACTGCATGTTACATTGTAGACCAAGTGTTACCTTGCAGACAATGGTCAATGCATTACATCTAGATCATATATTACAATACATTGTATTTTTTATTTGTTGAATGACCTCTGGAGTGATACATGAGTTCCATGAACAGTGCATACTGTTACATTGAAATATTAAGTTTAACTTGCAATATGTCAATATAGAGTTCTATTCTGACCATAGGCACTTTTCAATTACATGTATATTGCAAATTTGCCATGTTTTAAAGTTTAATACAGTATGGCAATATTGGTGAATGGCACTTCAGCAATTTTAATATTATTTCGTTTTTGGGTTCCTAAAAACCAAAATACCAAACTCAAAATTTAAAGCTGATTATTAACAATTTCCATATATGAAATTATTTAATTTTAAATTTAGTATTGCCATACAATAAAACTCTGGTTGTCTCCATTAATTACATATAATAATGTGTTAATAAAAAAATAAAAATGTTTACCATTAAAATTAAATAAATTTCTGAAATATACTTTTTCAATTTTAATAAATAAAACTCATAGGATCAGGTGGAGTGTCATCCAATCTCCCAATCTCATTAAAACGCAAAAGCATACTTTTAATACTTTCATATTCAAGTTGACTTCACAAGACTACGTGCAACATATCTTCCCTAGCTATTGAATCTAAATATCTAAATTACTGGTCTAAATTGCATTTACCAGCAAGGGGGGGCACAGATCACAGCCTTGGGGTATAGGAGACCATCACCACTTCAGGTAACTTGTTACCATATACTCTTACATTATCTTATCAGATATATTGGACGTCTGGCTTTAAAGCGGCTGTCCATTAGCTGATCAATACTGAAGGGATGTGAGAGGATTCAGTGAAATTTAAAGCGACGATTCCAGAAACAAAAACATTATCATGAGTCAGCAACTCTGTTTGCAACTTAGACTTAAAGATTTATGAAATTTGCATGTGATATGTAGAATTGCATTAAAAAAATAATATATAAATTCTATTATCTATGATAATAACAATAATAATAATAATAATAATGATGCATGTTTATAATGTGCCAAATCCATGCATGCAGCTTGCTCATGATAAATGATATGTGAACTGTTTGTCAAACATCAATTTTGTAACAATGATTTTACTTTTCTATTTGACATTTTACATGTTTTAATGGAAAATAATAATCAGTAGGGCATGTACAGGTGCCACCAGCATGAAGGAGGTTACTAGGGAATTTGTGATAATTCCAAATAATCAAATCCATATTAAGGGAATACAATTATTCTTCAGGCTTAATTTTACCACATGTTTGACTTAATCGACTCTTTTGAATCGCTTTTTTATTGTTGTTGTTGTAAACTTGTTTGCCAATTAAGTGCCTTTGATATTACAGAAGCTGTAGATAATTGCAAACATAATAGAATAAGAATTCATGAATTTACACATGATACAGGACTGTGAGGTGGTGAGCTGTGTTCATGCCATTTCCACAAAGTATTTGTTAATGTTGTGTGCTTTGAGAATGCATTATGCATGGAAATATGCATTCTATAATAATAATTATTACTATCATGATGATGTTGATGCTTATTATTATTATTATTATGGTAATTATTTTAAATATTATTATTATTATTTTATTATTATTATTAGTAGTATTTAAAAAAAAAATCATCATTATTAATAATATTGGGACTAAGTCTCGTCCGAGTCATTTCTGATCAATGGCTACCACGGTGACACTTAATCAGAGTTATAGCAATTAGATACTTGTTAGGTAATCAAAGTTATATTTAATGAAAATCGATACGGCATGGTTTAAAAATGGAACTATAGGCTTTGATAAAAATATTCCTCAAAAATGTAAACCACGAAAATATCAATAGACCATATATCATGAGGGAGATAACGGGATACAATTAAGGTATAGACATTACCTCTCAATCTTCGCCAGGTGTGAAAATTGGTTTCACCGATTGATTCAAAACTCAGGAACTTCTAGCACAAATTCAAAATCATCATAAAACATCTGACTACATTAGATTTAAGATCGGCCATGTTCACATTGATGTAACTGCTGATTTATATCTTTGTGCATTTTGTGATATGACAACTGTGAAAACATTTTAAGTACTGTATGTATATCTAGGATATACATAGGAAATTATACAAGCTTATATTTTATATGAACAAATATTAGTTACCAGCATGATTTCCGGGGTTTATGGGCTTTTACAAGCCGAGAAATTTTGGCTTGTAAAAACCTGTATGCCCAGTAAATCATGCTGGTAACAAATTTATCCAAAATCGTACTAGATCTACGTACTTTTAGGAAAGCGAACTTGCGAATATTACTACAAAACGTCTTTCTAACGTGCGAGGCGAGGGTGACAGTCATGACATCACAGTGATCATGAGGTCACAACTTTTAACTACGGCCAAACCGGGTTGTACAAGTTTTTCCAGGCTATCTCTCAACCAATCAAATCACTAGAATCGTCACATATTTTGGATAATAATTATTACCTTTACGGAGGTTGTACAGACAACTTATTTATTACTCTATAAACATGAAGCTGATAATATTGCCAGACCAGTTTAATTACTACTTGTAAAGATCAGTTGGTACTTTTTTAATGCAAAATATAAAATAAAAGAAACATAAATATAATAACGAATTAACATGATTTGTATTTACGTAAACATGGTCAAGCTGTAAACCATAAGGAAATATAACTCACATTTTATAAACTTTTTCCATGCTGGAGGGAACCGTATAAGCCATCCAGAGCAGTGTTTGTGCCTATTCTAGCAGAGAGAGGGTTAAAAGTCCCTGATTTTTGTTTTCCATGTAATTTTCAAATAATCTGCAAAACAAGTAATTAAATTGGTCTGGAATATGAGGAATGTACAGGTCATTGTGTAATATTCTGTTTGTTGCCCCAGATATAATTTAAATGTAGATTATGAGAAATACATGAAAGCATAAGAGGATGAGATCGTGTTACCAGATCAATAAACATCCAAGTGTTGACATGACATGAAACAACAGGCTGGGGCAATAAATAACTTTAAATAACTTTAAATTTACAATAAGCTGCATTTGATTTTAATGGTGTTTACCTATATTCCTAGTGTTGTGTATATAGCCAGCCGAACAAATAAATACTTCATAAATAAACAAAAACTAGACCAACATTGTGTTGTTTCTGCTATTGTTCCATTATTTTTTTCAAGCGACACTGTTGATCAGCAACAGAGTTATGTGATCTTGAGAAAAAGTAAGACAAACTTATTATTTTTAATTGGCTTTCAAGATTCTTTCACTAATATCACGGCTTGTAAGTTTAGGGCAGGAGGAAACCTGCAACATCCGTAGCGCTGAATGTTGTAGTAAACCTGCGAGCACCGGCTGGTACTAACAGACCAAGGATGATAACTGCATTGCCACAGTACAGACAGCACATCCTATCATTATCATGTCAGAAAGGTACCTTTCTCGAACATTGATGCTGGGCCCCAAGGTGGGATTTGAACCTGGAACCTTTGGCTCTGAAGTCCAATGTTCTACCATTCCACTACCACCTGCCTGCCCCTGTAAGGCAAACTAGTGTTCTAGTAATACCCACTAGGTGTTCTGGTAAGACCCACAACAAATTATTCCAGTAATACCCACAAGATGTTCTCAGACAGAAAGACCCACAAGGCATTCAGTGACTAAAAATAAAGTATTCTAGTAATAGTAGGTGTTCCAGTAATACCCACAACTAGGTGTTCCAGTAATACACTCAACTGGGTGTTCCAGTAAGGTCCACTAGTGTTCTGGTAAAACCCACAGCAAGATGTTCCGGTGACCCAAAACAAGGTATTCTAGTAATACCCACAACAAGTTGTTCCAGGATGACCCACAGGATTGGAGTAGAAGGTTGGAGCTTACAAGTTTACTTCTCTCATCTGATCATATAATACTTCACCACCACCTACACCATTTTTGGGGGCGGGTGGTAGCGCAGTGGTAGAACAGTTGGACTTCGGAGCCAAAGGTTCCAGGTTCAAATCCCGCCCCGG
>JAUTBT010001296.1:0-10741 GCA_032361225.1 Lepetodrilus schrolli | reverse complement strand
TATTGTTTTAGATATTCACGCTAATTATATGAATGCAATTTCAATCCTGCACTTTTCTTCTCGTAAATCTCGTCTCTGAATGGCGGACACGAAGGCGTCACGTTTGGACAAGTCTAATGATGGATGGCACATAATACACCCATGCAAATCAGAAAGACCACGGCGATGAACTCGTGCATGCGCCACGTGATTCCATGAAAGAACCAAAAAAAAGGTAAAGACTACCAGAGAATTACAATCACAACCTCTGTTTACTTTCTAAATGAAACTTTTCGGATCGTTTATTAGAAGAAAAACTAATTTTTGACACACGCATGAACTGTATGTAGCTTGGGAAAAGGCCGCACAAGGGCAGGGCTAATTACGACCAATTTCTGCTGCGCATGTGTAGTGATGCACGTGGTTTTTGAACGTGACACGTGCGGTATAACACCATTCGCGAGGGCAGTGCATTTGAGCTAATCCTAACGGCTCAGTCTACATTTAGAAGACATTATTGGCGACGGCTCTTTATCCAAGAAGAACGACATTTCCGTTCGGCGGGTTTCTACCATTATCTGCCACGATGGCAGTACGGGAGAAATGGCCACATACTTAGATAGTGCTAATTAATGTAGAAGCTCTACAGTTTGACAAGCTGTATGCCATGACTTGTAGGGGAAAAGGGAGGTGTTGTTCATATAGGATGGACATATATAAAGACAGAAGTAGACGTTAAAGATTGTAGTAGGCTTTGTGGATAATTTCAATGTATATTAATACAATCCCATTACTACAGACTCCAGAATGCAATACCGTCTAGAGTTATGTTTAAATACCATCCGACTGCAACCAAAATCAATAGAACATGTATATATATTTCACAAATAGGATCTAAGTGAATGTGGCGTTATAATGCGGCACGATCGACTGCATCTAGTGAGTTAGTAATGGCCAATATATGTATAGATAATGCACATGAATCAAATTATGTCAAGCGTATCTCCCAACTTAACACATACACAATTGTAACAGCACGTGCCATCTTCACAGATCCAGAAATGTAACTATCTAATACCTATATGTATAGAGTTCAGATAAGAGCTGTCGTATTTTCTTTTCGAGCGCACCACTACGAGTTTATTCCCATACTTTTCCCGTGTCCACATACCACGACTAATCAAAACACATATCAATATATACATAGACCAATGGCGCACACACCTGCATAGATCAGTGGCTGGGTATCTCTCAAATCAGAATATTTAGGGATAAATGTTTGAATGTCCTATACCTTGAATAATACGTGTCTTGGGGCAATGTCTTTGATCACTTGATGTGTTGCAAGCTCCCAAACGATAGTTTTGTTCATCTGTTCCATTCTAGAGCACTAGCTGTTCCGTGAAATACATCAAAGAGGATTTACCTGTACAACTGACAGGGATGAAGGTACTGACTGGGACTACACATTTATTTCATATAAATGCTAAATATCTTTCCACATGTATGAGGTCTATAAGTCAGTGCATTCCTTCATGACAGGAAAGATGCTATCTTCTAATTATAGTCAGATCAAAGATCTAAATCTCTGTGTTGTGAGCTTGTAATAGCGCACTCGGCCCGTACACCCAGTCAACGAGTCCACCCGCATAGCTGCTTACTGTCTACACTACACTAATAAGGCAATGATTGTTTAGGGAATACATAAAATGTTTGGGAGGGAAAATACAAGCCTATAATAAATAGAGGAACGGGTTTATTTATAAACGAAACTATCAGTGATGGTAATCCATTTGAAAGGGAATTTATCATGATTTATACGACCGAGGGAAAAGTTTAACTACTGTTAGGCGTTTTTGAAGTCAGTTATGGTGAAAATGATAAAATCTTCGCTTTACAAAGTCTACGTTATTCACATTGTCAAAGACTTTAAAGAAACTTTTCAAGCATTTAATTGAACTGGGCCGGCTTTACACACGGCACGTATCCACATGTTCCTTCATTCTGTCGAGGATAGAATCAAGTAAAAGAACTAAGTCAAGTAAGATATGACACAAAATGTTTGCTATTTATTTTTAAATAACTAAGCTAGAATGATTCTATAATTATGAAAAATGTAGGGTGTAAAAGTGTTGTAATAAGTGAGAGAAAGAAAATCCATCAATCGTTGAAGTCTATTCAATTATTCAGTGAAACAAATATAAGACTTGAACAACGGATTCTTAAGATGACTCCATTTAGGAAATCATACAATTTGCTAAATGTAGATCTAATACATTTCTATACTATATTAACTTGCTTGAAACGGAGTTTGGGGTATTAATTTGAAAGAATAATAATAACCAACTCGCCATTTTCAGATGCCCACTCGATAGTTCAGGAAGTTCAGTAAATATTATCAATCGTATATGTATACTGCGTATTATCTACAGAAAAATTCCGTATATGCTTGTCATTGTATACTATGTGTAAAACATAGATAATTGAATGTAAATATTCGAGTGAATCATTTCACCTTTGTCTCCACTTTCTCAGCCAGCCTCGTTCTGGTTCCATTACATGGGAGGCAATTGAGCATAACGTTAATCGGGTGAGTGGTTTCAGTAGCACTCCACCCGGCGATGGCGGGTGCTCGTGTTGCATGGTACGGGGAAGCGCCTAAGACAAACGACCACATTCCTTCTACATCAATTTTCATATTTTTGAGGACATTCATCACATTTTAACCATCCGTTTTGTTGATTGGTCGTTTGATGTATGTGAGAGAACTATAGATTGAGGGTGTTGATTGGCGTGTGATAGATATGGGATGTGATTTGGTTTATGCCGAAAATGTATTTTGTTTATTCACGATGATTCATGTCTAATTGAACTAATTTTCTTTATGGTTCTGTGTTGTATTTATCTCTGGAATTCGTTTGTTGGTTCCTAGCATCCATAACGTCTACACCCTCTATTGGCCGATCTCTTCCCACGCCAACATTCACCGGATAGATTACTTTTGGTCAACACATTACTATTTCTAATGTCTAATGCGGTCGAATTTCTAAGATACAAATTCAATATAAATCTTACATCGATACGTAACACACACATGTGGTAAAATCATAATATAAATAACACGTAAATGTATAACTTTATTATTGTAAATAATCATATTACAAAAAAATTAATAATAATAAAAAAAATTAAAGATCCTAAAATGGTAAAAGAAAAGTGCAAGTAGTTTAGTCGATGCGACATGAACGTCAGAATGAATTAGACTGGCCTTAACCTTGTTTCTTATAAATACATATTTTGACACGTATACCATTAAAGGCTACAGGTGTAATGGACTACAATTAATATGCTACTTATAGTTAGTAATTTAGCAAACGTTCGCCAGGGACACAGATCATAGCGAACATAATACGACCATGATGTGTACGCTAGTTTAAACAGAAGTCAAGGACAGGTCTGGATCTGAAGAAATTGATGACATCCTCAGATGCATGTTGTAATGCTTTCAGATAGTCTTACGTTTCCAGTATATAAACCCATGTTAATAATGTGATATACTAGATAGAATAATTAATATTAAGCACTCCATAATCATAAGAAGAAGACAACACTTTATTATACATAAAAGCATGTACATATATTAAACATATAGGCCTACGTTTGCAGTTATCATAAGAAGAAGACAACACTTTATTATACATAAAAGCATGTACACATATTAAACAGATAGGCCTACGTTTGCAGTATATAAACGCATGTTAATAATGTGATATACTAGATAGAATAATTAATATTAAGCACTGCACAATCATAAGAAGAAGACAACACTTTATTATACATAAAAGCATGCACATATATTAAACATAGAAATATATTTGACTGAATTACACACTCGAAATTATCGGAGGTTATTTTTCATGTTAAGAACATTACCGATAAATTGCTTAGAAAAGATCAAATCTGTGAATATGATAATTTAAGTGTAGATGAATATAATCTTTCTTATTAATATGTCCTCTTTATTCTCATATTATTACAAATCTACCACCATATTATCAAAATCACCCAACTCTAGTTACATTTTATTGTCTATTGTTAACAACTAATATGCATTTCATTACAAACTGTTGTAAATTTATTAAACCTGCCTTATTCTTTCGGGAATTGCAAACATTGTTGTAGATCTCTTGTCACAAAATGAACACAATGTGAACTTGTTTGTACATGCGCTTGTTTGTACTTTAGACGTTGGCTTCTTATTACAGATATAAAAGACTGATTGATAATAGTCTCATGTGTAAATACATTCGTATGTTTAAACAATAAATTAGAAAATCCAGCAATGGCTTATGCTCAAAACTGAATAGTAAATATACATCGCAACATAAACACCAGTAACCTTCCAGTACTATTGTTTGAACAGTATGCATAAAAACAATTTTAAAGTCTTACTTCAGAATATGGCTATTTATTTTTTAATTTTTTATTGACATACACGTTGAAAACGTGATGGTAAAACGATGAACTATATATGACCGATTAGGGGAAGTACTTGTTAAAAAATTTACAGTGTACGTGATTATATTATTTCATGAAATACTATTTACTGTAAGTCAGGAAATTAATGCGTCACTAATTTAATGCGACCTCAAGCTTTTAGACATAAATGCGACAACAATTAAATGCGATCGACCAGGCCTCTATTCATGTTTTTTCCCGGACCTACCTATGATTATTTTCCATAATGCGTAGGAATTAAATGCGGCCATAAGCCAATGGCATTTTTCGCATTAATACCATGCTCGCATTAATTTCCTGATTTACAGTACCTAAAGCATACATATTTTACAACTAACTACGCATGTTCAATATTTGGATACAATACCATGGCCTAAATGTCCACGTAGCTTTAATACATGACATAGATCTACTCTCATTTCGTTCTAAATATCAACACAATATCAATAACTGTATTACATATTAAGCAATAATTTGTCTTCATATGCTAAATAGTTTATAAGGATAACTGCACCTATAATACTATAGGGAGGTTTTACATGTGGCAGGGGACACCACGCAGTAAGGCCTTGTTGAGGTAGATGCTTGCTGACTGGTAAAAGTGGAGGGTTTCACACATGAACACCTTTGAATACCTCGCTGGGTTTTATCTGGAAGAGATGGCTATCTCTGGACCACTATCAATTAGTACTGGCCGGGTCTGTTAGGGATCGAGCACTCTACTACGATGGAGATGTCACTGTTTGATAAATGTTCCTTGTCATACAGACTTGATAAGAGCATTTCGCGTAAAGGGTATGTCTGATACTGTTTCCACACATTTAGATTTTACTTAGATTATAACTAGTATCGTGTCAATATAGAAGAATGTAAGATATTTAAAATATGTGTGCTTCTTTGAAACTATACAGTAAAGTTATGTAGACAAACATAATATACGAAAATGTGAATAAAATAATGGTACAATATCCCGAACATCGGTCATTCCACAATGTTAGACGAGAAAACTGTGCAGCAAAATATGTTGTTAATAATCTTATTAAACAGTAAAGGATCTTATAATTTTAAAAAATGACTGTCAATACTAGTTAAAAAGAAGGTAACTTATGTTCAGTGCAACATTTAGTCAGTACTGAATATCGGTCATATTCTCAGGATTGGGCCATCATCGGAGAAAGAATGAGACACATGACATGCATATCGTATCTTGCATACATATGTGTCCCAAACATCTTGTATTAGGCTGGCTGACTAACAATCCACAAAATAATACCCTGTGGGTAAGATTAAATGCTACCGTGAATAATTCATCAGAATAATGAGACTCCAACCTGAGAGCAGTGATTACATCACCGGCAGTAACAGTACGGTGTCAACGACTTCCGGGTAATTCCTCAGAGACGGTTACGCCATATATTCATCTCCTAAAATCTCGTCTCTCACGATATCTAGCGTGACTTAAGCTAATATCCGAAACTATCTTCATTGTGACATTTTCCACACTGATTTGTCGCGTGTTGATATGCTGTGGGAACCGTGGATGACTCCAAGACGTACATCATCACTAGATGGCGTGACGAGATGTCACGTGATGCGAACCCCGCCTGCACGTGCACGCTGTGGATCAGTAATTTCAGTAGAAAGTGAATGACAGTCTTGGGACGACGGCTTCCGATAATTTTGTAGGTTTAATTATCACTGCTGAGAAACACAGTGTAACAATATTTATAAAAGCAACACCATTGTGAATAATTTATAGCATGGTGTATTGATAACGATATTATTCCATCATCTTAGCCGCCGTGTTACCTCAATTAAGTTGATGATTGTAATATATGTCACGGTGCAAATACGGTTATACTGGCAATATCGTGTAATCCAGCACGGTGTTGGAATATGATCTACAATCAAATCCACCATATAAACATGATTATCACACTGTGTATTCTTCTTTTCTAATAACATTCATTTCCCCGATTAACCCAATCGGCCTCTTTTAATTTGGAATTTGTATGTAGGTAAGGCTTATATATTATTACTTTTATTTTTATGTAGAGAAAGCACAAGTTTAAACATGTAGACTGTATATTATTTGATAATGCACGATGTAACGAGGTAGGGAGATGTGATTGATATCATGTAGTTAAACGACATGTGACTAAACTGGCTTACTTGTTCTACGCTAACATATACACGATCTAATCATTACGGCAGAACTGCAGATAAGATATATGTAGTTTAATCCCCAGTGATGACATCGTTATACACACCAGGTCTCCAGTGTGCTGCAGCAAGCTGTGAAATGCGACAGTTCTCGGTCGTAACGTCTCCGGACATTCCCGGTCCAGCAGGAGTGTGGCCAATGCGCAATAAACCTACTTCCGGTTGCAGGAAGCGAAAATGTTTTATAGACTCGCAGACGACATTTCCTCTCCACCGGGGCAGCTACTGTAAAGCGTCTCGGCGGCTGCGACATTGGAACACACAAATGGAACACACATGATCATGATGTAACAAATATAATTGAATATGGGGAACTTCTCTTCAGCTATTGTGATTAATGACAAGAGGTCATCAGAGCATGGCGCTATCTCGGCCAGCATGGGGTCCTTCTAACGAACCATTTCCTCTCTTTGTCAGGATAACCTCTATATCGCAGTAACAAATTTCGTAAAACCCTTACTAGATTACTCCAAGGAGCGCCGCAGAAGACGTCTGGTTAAGCAGTATCGAAACATCGGCCATATCATGACTGGCTCCTTTACTCATGTGGAAAATCATGTCAAACGACACATTAACCCATGTCCCTCAGAGTTATTCAATCGCCCTGCAAGTAAAACAAAACTGAACCCTCTTCATAACATGCAGGTTTATGAGGCATTTATTTCTTCGATGAGTAGGAATTGGATTGCTCCGCACGCGCCCCACAACTCCCCGGCATCATTGGGGCGCTAGGAAGTGTTCCTCCACCAAGATGAGACTGCAGTGATTAAACTCGCCCAACCGTGAAGGCATCGCATGTTGAATTTATTACTGGTGTAATGGGTCAAATGCGCTCGAAGTTTTATATGGGGCCCTCTATTATTTCTCGTCTCGTCTTCATCAGCCTCTTCATTAGTCCTCTGGCGTACCCCGCCGAGCTAGACACGCGCGCAAGCTGGGAATTGGCGCGAAACTTCAGACGACATGTTTAAATCGTGCACGTGCATCGCACTCACACGTGTACAAGACAAACACAAACTTACACCATTTGTTTTTACGATGAAACAATGCCATCAAATTACTACATTTTGGATGACGTTTGACGAGTATTTTCCTGGACAATCGCCACACAACCGCAATTTGTGAATCAACTGTCCCCAGACACGCGTTGTTTAGTCTCAAGAGTCAACACAGGCAAGTGCCCGACGTTACTGTAGCTTTTGGGAAAATTACAAACTTGCACTTAATCGATAATTCTGTTACTGTTTCACAAATTTATCCCCTCTGTGCTTTATTTATTATTTTACAAACAAACGGCACCATCCATTGCAATTCGCTAATTCTTAATCCTGGAACCAAGGACGTGCATCTGAATAGCAGACAGGCGTTCCTAGGCGGCCCGGCATTTATCAGGTTACATAATCAGCCTGGAGATGGGAGACCGAGTGACCCAACACGAGAACCCTTTTATCGCTAGTCAAGAAGACCAAGCTGCCACAAGACATGCGCACTGCGTTCACACACCGGCGGTGCCGTGGAAACATTTACGAGCAAGAACTCTCGGCTCAATGCCATCCAATATCGTCTAAAAATCAAAACAAACACTAATTTACATTCATGCATACCCAGTGCAAAGAGTACGCACACGCTTTGGAAAAAATGCGTTAATTAAAGATTGCATTATTTGTAGAAGTATTTTTGTTTTGGATTGAATGAAGGCAAATCTAAGGTACTCGAGATCCACGAACAAAGTACGTTAGATACTGGCCAAAGACTTATTAATATAATCAAGTACATTTCATATTCATTAAAGCGTGCCTGCATGCATATATTCTCTTATATTAGTGAACAATCTATGTACCGGAGAAGGAACTGATTGACCTCTAGATGTTGATAAGCGTTCTACTAGACAGTATGGATGTACATATTCATATAGAGACGATTGGTTTGGTACCTGGTTGATTTAGTCTAGACCTAATTGAGTAAAACTCGGTCAAAACTATCTTAGGTAATGTTCTCTCCATGACGGCATCGGAATGAAAACATCTCATGGAATAAAATAAAAACATTATAGATTATTCATCAGGACGATCCCACAGATGTCATAGAACGCCAAAGAATAAAATAGTGATATAATAGTTTCAACACAGAGAGACGATTAGCGATGATATTGATAAATAAGCAATTGCTGAATGGCCATGTATCGTGCAATTGGAGGAGATTAAAAAAATTAACGCAAGAATATTCCACATAGTAATTATGTAACAGTATAATGCAATTTCAACTAATTGGCTGGATAATTATGGTGGAGCTATTAAAATGAGTTAGACAGAACAGAACATAATTTATTCTCATAAATCAAGTAGCGTGATACAGAGAAGTAGTAATAATAATAATAATAATAATATATATATATATATATATATAGATATAGATATAGAACATACAGTATACATATATACAGAATTGTACAATTAGCATGTTAAAGAAATGATAGGCGTGCCTTAATGTATCTATATAATTTAAATAGTAATGGAGAATAAATAGAGTTTGGTAGATATACCAATTTTTTAATAGTAGGGTTATTACAGAAGTAGTTTGGGAATATTTGTTTTCGTAATAGAAATTGACATTTTAGCAAGAAATGAAATTCGTCATCAACTTCTACGTATATTTATGCATATTCTATCTACTTTAGGTATTTTTAACCGCCTGCCTGTTTCCATTAGTAACTTATTGTTAGTTGTTCTAAATTTGGTGATTCAGATACGTTGTTTGTAAGGAAATTTTAGTTCTAATGATAGAGCTTTTTTTTTTTAACTGAGCATATGTTTCGCATTTTGATAATTTATTTATATACGTTTGCCATGTTTGCTTGAATTGGTCAATTAATACTAGCTTCATGTTACTGTTACTGTTTTACGCTTGGGACAGACTGAGATAGCCATATTGTTGTACAAGTTGCAACGTGCTGACGAATATTCTACACATGACAGTCGAACTGATGTTTGTTAAATATTATGTTACCGAAATGGTAGTAAAATCTACAGTACAGACACACAACAGTAGGACTTAAAAGAGTGTGGTTGTCTATATTTTTCATGCATACAATTTAGTTTAATTAATACTTTAATAACAAAGTCGTTAGACTGGCCCGAGACCCGGCATACAGAGCAGATTTAATGCTGACAGCTGTTATTCCACGGTACTGCAAGCGAAACATTGCAACAAAAAATGCATAATAGTGCATGAAATGATGGCCACTTGAATTAAGTAGCTGCTGTAGACAAACACGTTGACGATCCGTGATAACTATACTGTAGAAATAGTCGATAAATAACAAGGAAATTACTGTCACGATTGCAAAGACCCATTATACAATTAATGATTTAAAACGTAGTAATATGTTTTAGCAAGATGTTGCAATAGTAATCAAATATTAACATTAGTACTAGATTGTAGCGCGAGAGACGCGATATATATATATATGAGAGAGAGTATATATATGAGAGAGTATATATAAGAGAGAGAGAGGATAAGAGAAAGAGAGAGTATATATAAGAGAGAGAGTATATAAGAGAAAGAGAGAGTATATATATAAGAGAGAGAGAATATATAAGAGCAAGAGAAAGTATATATAAGAGAGAGAGAGTATATAAGAGAAAGACGGAGTATATATGAGAGAGAGAGAGAGCGAGAAAGAGAGAGCGAGTATGAGAGAGAGAGAGAGAGAAAGTGAAGGAGGAAGGACTATTGAGGATTCTTTCTCGCCTCAGAGAGAGAGAGAGAGAGAGAGAGAGAGAGAGAGAGAGAGAGAGTATATATAAGAGAGAGAGAGTATATAAGAGACAGACGGAGTATATATGAGAGAGAGAGAGAGAGAGAGAGAGAGAGAGAGAGAGAGAGATAGGGAGGACTATTGAGGATTCTTTCTCGCCTCAGAGAGAGAGAGATAGAGAGAGATAGAGAGAGAGAGAGAGAGAGAGAGAGAGAGAGAGAGAGAAGGGGGTTATATTATAAAACAGCGATACTATACTATTAT
>JAUTBT010001295.1:0-10741 GCA_032361225.1 Lepetodrilus schrolli | reverse complement strand
ATGTGAGATATTCTTAGCTATCACATGGGTATATGATTAATATTGCTATGTCGAATAAATTCGGCCTTTTTCATATTTATGCACAATTTATTACTATTTATTAGAGGGACGCAGAACAGAATTTTCATTTTTAGAAAACACAGTGACACATCATGCCATTAACTTTAAATAAGTTTTCTTCCAAATGATATTTTTTGGATAAATCTGCTCCTTTTGCTGGTTTATAGTTATTTTGCTAGCTATATGGGAGGTGAAATCAGAAGCGATTTTTTTTTTTTTATAAGAAATAATTCACATATGATGTCACATCCTGTAATGATATACTATGTGCGAAAAAAAGGCATAAACACAGCTTTTCAAACATTAAATGACGTTAAAATAATTAGGAAAATAGTTTTATGGTGCATATCATGCATAAGAGTGCATTCTTGCAAATATAGCTCTATGTATTACATATTGAGTAATAATAATAACTGACATTGGTGAGGTCACACTATATTTGCCCCCATTTTCATCATTCTGTTTGAGTCGCACCCAGATTTCCTTCATTACTGTGAAGCAAAGTGTATCTACCTGCGAGGGAAATATATAACGAGTTAGTTGTGTCTGCTGTTTATGTACTGTATTTACTGACCACACGTACCACACGCACAAACAAACGAGGACATTATGCATACCTTGTAATCAGGAAATGTAGGAGTTATCATAGAACATGTGTACTGTGGTATTGTACAGCATGTGTTCTTGTTTTAACCCTCCACCATGTTTGACATGCTGGGTCAGATTGCCGAGGGTTGAACATTTTCAGAAGTTAATGTGTTTATTATTTAAACTTATTTAAATTTGAAGAAAGAATACAATATAAATTAAGAAAATTAGAAATGACTTGTAAATTGATGATGGGCTCTTGGATCTTTTTTGTATAACTTCCTCATTGAAAGAAATTATTTGAAAATATCATCTGAGGTTCATGTATGATTCAATGTTTATTGGAAACAAATGATGACACCAAATGTATTTTCACAGAAAGGTTTTCTCCTTATCACAGTGTTTATATACTCCCCATGGTGTTGAGAATCCTGGGATTTGTGTTGCCAGTGATAATGTGATTGGAAGGACTGGGTAGAAAGGAAGGAAGAACTGAGCAGAAAGGAAGAAAGGACTGAGTAGAAAGGAAGGAAGGACTGAGTAGAAATTGAACAGACATTGTCGTAATAGGTTTTTCTGAATCTGTAGCTCTGTGGCTCATTGCCAAGGAATCTGTCATTCCTGACTGATGAACACAGAATGTGCTCACGTCCATGTGAAAGAAAAAATTGAGAAAACATCACAGAAAGCTCAAGTCATACCAGTCAGACATCTTTATGGAAGACATGTTGTGCTGCACTTAAAAAGGCTTGAAACATTCGCAGCTATCAACAAACATGAATATCTGATAATTATATCCACTGTAGACAAGGATTTGAAGTTTTTCATTGCTCTAGAAACACATGTTGACTGGGACAGAAGTCTCCCTGGGAAATTAAAATTATACAAAGATTACGCAAATGATAACAACATGCAGATCTGTGAAGGAAACTGCAGAGGGGGGTCGGTTTATTGAAGTAATAGTTCAGAGGGTGATCAAGAATACAGCTGTTCCATGAATATTACACCTTCCTCCAACACCCTCCCTCCTGTCCAATCCCCCAAGCAGTTTCACCTTACTGGGACATGATGAAATGTGGCCTACATTCATAATTGGACCAGTGGAATGACATAGAGCCTCAAATTGGCTTCATGGTGCAAATTTGCACTTGAGAATTGCCAGCTTTCAAATATTTTGAACGTTTGGTTGTTTGTGGCTATTTGAATATGTCCAGAGCCACACCCACATTTTAAGTGTACATGTATTTTAAATATACATACACTTAATTTTATCCCCCATTGAACATCTGCCAGACATTAGTTTAGTAGCATAAAGTTTAAAGATCAATTTTTTACATCTGGAATATGGAATCTAAATTCCATCTTCTGGAATGTTCAGTACAATATTACTCAATACATTTAAGTAAGACATGCCTGGACAGTTCTATTCAGAAAGGGTTAATTTGGTCTTTAAATATCCTTAATATAAGCTTAGCCTAGCGAAGTACATGTACCCCTAATGCTAGATGTTTCTTAGACATTGAGTATTTGCATGTACATATCATTATTTTTTATGTCGAACTACATTTTTTCATATCACACATTTTTGCCTGTGAAAAAATATCTTCAATTGACTCTTTCATTACTGAATTGATCATAATCAGTTCCCTATATGCCATCTATGGATGTATATCGCAGTCAACGGGTCAAGAAGCATTGTAATTGAGAGTTCAACCAAATAATTAAACAAAGTGTTTGAGGTTTTGTCAAGAAATATTGTAATTTCAACTAATTTCACAAAGTGTTCCAGGCATTGTCAATGAGTACTGTAATTGAGACTTCAACCAAATAATCAAAGTGTTCCAGGAATTGTCTAGAAGTCTTGTAATTGAAAGTTCAACCAACAAGTATTGTAATAAATTCAACCAAATACACAAAGTGTTTCAGGTATAGCCAAACTTTGAACCAGACAAACACTGAAGAAGGGAACTCCTACAGTCCATGCAGTGATTGCCTTGTTGGAAACCTATTTAACTGGTCATACTGGACATATCACTCAGCTGACTGGACATTGGCTGGAGACTGTTCTGGTCACATAGGGTCAAGCCTTCACTGGACAGGGCGTTATCCTTGCTTGACCTCACTGACAGGAACATCTGGAATGACCATACCCCCCCATCAGCACCGCATCACCACAGCAGCCACATTCCTTTCCACTGGAATCCACTTTTAGCAATTACATGGGCTTTGTGGTCCTATGGAATGGGAAGAATGAAGCATTACATCATAGCAATGGCCTACTGGTTACACATGTGTCTTGTCCACCATAGTCCAAAGGGATGGCAATTGTATGTGGATCTGCGGATACCCGATGATTTATTTGTCCATGGGTCAATTTATTTGCACTGGACATGACATGGGGCCTAGACAACTTTGAATTAGAATATGTACATAATTGTCTATTGTATTAGGGATGACCTCACCAATGATTCCTATATTAGAACAATAGTGTCCTGTATAGTGGTGATACCCCACCCCTAGACCTCAGGCTTTTTTCTGCTGCAATCACAATTATCTGTTTCCTTGCCCAAGTCCACTCTATGTATACCCAACAAAATCAATTAAGGGCCAGTAGCCTTTGTGAACATTTAAATTTTCCTTTATATTTAAACAACAAAGAATGTATAAACATCTATAGGCTGTAGGTACTATTCAAGAAAATGCAGACACATTGGAAGAAGAATGGCACCAGATTTCTCAAGCCGTTCTGAAATTTGGTAGAAAGCATCATAACAAAATTTCTTCTGGCTATTGCTTTAATTTGTTAAGTATATTTGCACACCTTACCATCTAGAATCCATCCCAATGGTGCCATAAATAAATCATATATAGAGGCTGTGTAATGGTGATTTATATCATAAATCTCGAGCAAATGTTGAAATAGCCTGGGTATTATTTTTTTCTTTTGTACCACCATAATAATAGTAATAATAATAATAATATGCATATTTTGTATAATGCACCTAACAATAGGAGGTCTAATGAGTAAAGTTGAGATAAAATGCCATGATTAGCATAAATTGGTGTTATTTGGCTAAAAAGAAACATTATTTCGCTCAATAATTTGGCAGTGCACCCCTAAACCTGCTGTGATAAGATCCTATCATTACCATAATTTGGTGCTACTTGGTTGAACCTGTCCATTTCTTTGATGTGTCCACCACTGCTACTCCTAGACTGAACTGACCCCTCAAACACCTGGTAGTACACACATGTGTCCAGGTAATCGGCTGTCCAGAGAGAAGTGTGTGACCTCTGACCTTAAAATTAATATCTCCTATGATCTCGGTCCCAGGTTCAGAGCCAGAGCCATTTAGAAACGAAACTAATTAGCAGTTTATGAGAATGAGGATGGCTACAAACAGGAAATTGCAAGGATTATTCATTGGTTAAATGACAATTTTATGGAGCTAATTATTAATAAGACAAAAGAACTAATAATCGACTTCCGAAGGAAAACATCCGACATCACACCACTGATTATAAATGGAGATAAAGTAGAAACAGTAATGTAGTACAAATATCTTGGGACTATTATTGATACATGTAATAAACTCTCTTTGTCACAAAACACAGAAGCCATATACAAGAAATGTCAGACCCGTTTACACATTCTCAGGAAACATATCTTTTAATGTTGATATCTTTATTTTACAAGAGTTGCAATCTATCAGTTTTGGTATTTTGGTATTAAATTGTTAAACTAGAGGGCAACATTTCTGGGTGTAGTGTTGTTTGGACTCACTTATTAACAAACAAATTTTACAACTAGCCAACAGGATTTTAGACAACCCAGATCAATTTTTACACCCATGTTATGCACTACTGCCATCAGGTCGAAGGTACCGTGTACCAACTTTTTAATCCAAAAGGTATCAAATGTCTTTTATTTCAGTTAGCATTTCTTCTTTAAATCATTGTTAACTTTTGGTGCATAATATTTTCTTATTATTATCTATTTTTAATTCAGTATTAGTGCTCGTCTTAAATGCCTGTTAACAGTGTGTATGGTTTTAGTGCCTTAGGCTTTCTTTTTACAGTAGCTCTACTATTGGACATGTAATATATTGTATAAGTGCATGATTTTGTTTTATATGTAATGTTCTATCTCTCGTTGTTTTGTCATGTGTTGTTTTATGTGTGAGTGCTATCTAAGAGATGTAAAAATAATGTACATCAGCATAGAGAGTGGTAATAAGCTTTAATGATTAATTTCAGCTGTGGTATTAAAATTGAACACAAACAAGGAGAATATCATATTGCAGGACAAATTTTGAATTTATTAAGAAAATGTCACCTCAAAGCTTTTAAGTGAGGAAAGTTAAAATACACCCAAAAAATATTATTTCAAAAGGGGTGTGTGGCATGGTGGCTTCCTTGTCCAAACCTTATTCATGAAAAGAGATGAAAATATACCCCTGCTTTATGCTGCACTCATCCCCCTCTGATTACCTGAGGGTGGGGAGGATATGAACATGCACACTACCTCTGATTGTTTAATGTTGTAACTTTGAATGATTCTTTATTGCAGTAAATTGAAAGATTGTTTATTGTCCTATCTACATAGAAGTAGAAAATAAAAGGGATATCTCGAGAAATTTTCTCCTGGTTGTTTAATGTCATAACTTTGAATGATTCTTTATAATTAGCACTGTTTGTAATATTATTTAAAGGTGCATACTATGTTAAAACTGGAAACATATCATGTCAATTTGTGTGTTGATCAGGCGAATTAACATTTTTGCATTTAGAGATGCTCTATGGATAAGATTTTGATTAATTAAGTGGTAATGTCAACAGAATAATTTATGGGTCATAGTATCAAGTTAAGTGGCTTATCAGTGTTAATCTGTGGATCCATGAAATGGATAAAATAAAATAAATGAAAATAGTCTGAATGATGTTGTGCAAAAATTAATGATACATAAAATGGCTCATCCTTCATCGGTTGTTTACCATTGGTCAGAAAGTCAAACCATTAAACCAATCAATATTCATATTGAGGTTAGTTACCAAGTGGTTAGTTTTGCTTTTTCATTCTCTTATGTTTTCTACACGAGCCCTGAATGAGTATTTTTCAACTCATCCTTACACAAGTGAATGATTTAACATTTTATTCAGATAATGGTGTTTTAACTCCTGACAGATGTGTCTGTCTCTCATACAAGCTGAAACGATAACATCCCTTGAGTGACTAGATTGCTTTTGTCATGTAATCTTGCTGTTGGTATTTTGATGGATTACCTACAGGTATGTCTGATCGTGCAAAAGCTAGCCTGCAATATATCCTAGCTTGTATGCATCTGTTCTGCAATACATGTGTATGTTGTTTGACAGGTGTTTTGTCAGATTTATTTGAAACACAGGAAACATTATTTTTAGAAAATGTCATGTTTAAATACAATAATGTCATGGAAATGGATGGCTTTTTTTTTTATTTGAAGTTCAGAAAAAAAAGTATCCCATGTTTTAAAGGAGCAGTATAGAAATAGACTTCTGGTTTGAAATTAGGATTCTAGTTAGATGTACTTTTTCTTTTCGACCGACTGAAACAATGTTCACGTGAAGATTTGTTTGGTAAAGTAGACAATGCATTTTTAATGCTTCTCAGTGTACAAATATTTTTGGAGTTGAATAACAGCTGAACTCTTTGCCAAGCTGTGAAGTTTTTCCTCTCAATGAAATCCTTCTACAAGATAGAGATGTATCCTATTCTTAAGTGAGTTTGTTGGCAGACAGACACAAACTAGCGTGTTTTACTAAGGCAATCAGCTATGAAGACAACTACACCACGACTAACTTTTGCCAGGTAAATGCATCAACATGAACAAATTGTGTTTAACATGATAGTAGTTGCTATGAAAGCAGTGAAGTGCACTGGTTGACTTGAATGCTATCTTCCTGACAACTTCTGTTGCCTGCAGTAAATTGAAATGTTAGTGTTACTGGTTTTGTCGTTAGAAGACTGTTTGGGAGGTTGTATCAACTTTTAGATTATCTTCCTGTGTTGAGAAGTCCTCTGCAAGATTTTTTCATTTAGATAAAGCTGACAAATAAATTTGTATTTGCGTTTATTGTTAGTTTTACCTTGTTGTAGAATAGGACCAGCAAAATAAGTTGTTTTTTAAAATCAAAATTAGATCTACATAATTATTTAACACAAAATCAAAACTTTATTTTTAATTCAATAATTGTAATTCAATAATGTATTTTCTATATTTTGTCTTTGTTTATCAGCAAGATCTTGCATTAACTAGACTAGGCAGAACTTATTATATATAATGTCACCCCAAAATTTGTTAGGTTCAATTTGTTTGTTATTTATCCATAGTCTACCATTATGAAATTTTGACTCTGCATCTAAGATTGTACAGTAGTCGGACATGGTCTTCTTGATAATGCTTCTCTGATATTGGAATATTGGTCAATAGAGACATTAATATTTGATAATATTATGTTTCCAGATTGATAACTAATCAGAATATAAAGGTATACATCAGAACATTATTCATGCCATTTGTTCACAATTTCTTGTCATAGACAATGTCAAGACTATAAGATATTAGCTGCTCTGGGATTATTTTTAATGGCTATTGCTTCAATTCTTTAACACTGAAGAAGTATCTACAAACTATCTCAGCATGCTATACAATTATGAATCTTTGATAGCTAGTTTATCAACAAAAACATGCTTGAGCATCAACTTTGTTTAATGGATTCCAATCCAAATCCTTGTCAAGGTAAAGTAAAACAAGATACTGGGTCTAATATCTTTTGTTGTTTTACAAAGTGGAGACTAACTTTAAACAAGTATCACCTTGATAAGATAGACGTTCCATAGCTTAGCAGTTCAACTAAACAGTTGTGATAATAACAGTTTGTTGTATTTACAATGGGAGAGAAATGGTGCTTTAACTGTTGGACAGGTTTAGTATCTTTACGACCAATCAGAATGGGTGTACAGTATCTTTACGACCAATCACAGTAAAGACATTCCCGTTGCTGCCACTACACATGAACAGTTCTTGGCCTGGCAGTCCATTGCACAGGGACTAGTAGGCCAGACCCAATATGTCTGACTTTGGTCAAAACCAGTGAACATAAAATATTTTTACAAACTTGTTAACTTATTAAGTTTGTAAATTGTTTGTACTGATTTCTTCTTGTAGGTAACACCTCTAACAGAAACACATTTTTCTTATTGATACATAGATAACATATCTGTATTTGTAATTAAGTTTATGTTTATTATTATTAATATTATTATTACTATTATCATTACTATATTATTATTATTAATACTATTATGATTATTATGATTATTATTATTAAGGTTATTGCTATTATTATTAATTTTAATATAATCATAATAACAATGCAAATAATACTGTAATAATAATTGTACTACTAATAATAATAATATTCATAATAATACTAATGTTGATAATAATAATTTGATTCATATTTGACAAAATTCTTTTCACCCAAAAGAAACTGATTTGCTTCTTCAGAATTCCCATGGTTTTTCAATTATGCCATCAACAAGCTGCATATTGATAAGGAACCATCAGTCACACAGTAATCCTACCCAGCACTGTATATTGAGGTCACGTGTCGCCATCCAAGTCAACCATGTGCTCGTAGGCATTTCTGTAAATTATCTGCTGAAATATATTTAATGCCACTGCTGGCTGTGTGCTGAGTAAATGACAAAATCCCACCCTGATGTACAAATTAATATAGCGATCAGCTATGTATACATAATGCTGTGTGTATTGCATATACATCACCCGAAACTGCAGACATATGTATACATACGAATCCAAAATCTTATAACAAAATATGTTTATTCATTTATGGGCTGGTCTTTTTCTGGGGTAATCCCGCTGAAATTTATAAGATTTTTTTCTCCATCCCAATAGTTTTCAAAGCCTGTGTTTCCATTTCTGAGATTTCAAGATTTTTTTCCCACGATAGACCATACATCTGTTGGTATTGTAAACTCTTTTAAGAGCTAACAGTTTCTGAAGACTCGTAGAAATTAAGGATAGTTATAAACATCATGGCAGTGGTAAATGGGAAATTATAACTAAATTAGGTTTAAAACATAGAATGGATTACAGAGAGTAGTTAAGTTAATTAACTGTTAATTAGATCCTGTAATATGATGTAGCAAGGGCGGGTGGTAGCGCAGTGGTAAAACAGTTGGACTTTGGAGCTAAAGGTTCCAGGTTCAAATCAATGTTCGCGATATTGATAGGATGCAATATCTGTAGAGTGACAATGCAGTTATCATCCTTGGTCTTGTCAGTACCAGCCGATGCTCGCAGGTTTACTGCAACATTCAGCGCTACGGATGTTGCGGGTTTCCTGCTGCCCTAAACTGACAAGTCGTGATATAAGTGAAATAATCTTGAAAGCGACTTAAAACCCCAATCAAAAAAAAATATTTAAATAAACAATGAGGTAGCAAATGAAGAGGCCAACAACTTTTTTTTTAAAGTCATTTCTCTAAATATTTGTTTAAAGGGCAAATTCTAGATATTGGTAAGTTTTGTTATATGAAATGAAAGTCAGCATTAATGCTTCGACAACAAAATCATGAAACTACACTAACATTACCACCATAATTAATAATTATGCTTAAGGAATATTTCTATATTTATTCATAGATATTTATCTGCATTCCTAAAATCATGAAAAATGTATTTGACATTGCTAACATAGTTTATAAATTCTGTCAAAATAACTTTTCAAATTATTACGTATATTTAAATGAATTATTTTCCACAAACAAAAATGGTCTTACAACTCTGGAAATATATGCAGTGTCTCAATTACATTTATTTCCTTGGTTCAATTCACACTCTTTAACCATTTCTTGGAAATTGATTCTTGTCTGCCTTTTGTAGCTCCCCCTTTATTTCTTAAAAATAATAAACGTACTGTATTGTAAAATAATTATTTCACTCATATTTCGTGAATTCTGCTCAATTATGACTGTAGATATGATATTGTCTGTTCACTGGACAGGAAAGTCATTGAAGCATGTCTGAACCTTGAACTCAATTAACCTGTCATTTTCAGGAAGTCACATTAATTCATTTTTCTTGAGGCGACGATCACATTGTTAAATTAAATATTCGTACAGTGACGACTCCACTTGTCTATGTTTGTACACCTCAACTTGCCACCACCTGTGTTTGTAAATAATCATTACTCCCTGCCAGACGAATGGACAATAGCTGATCCCCTCTATGAGGGGACATTATCTGATACTTGTCCTGCCTGTTGAATACAAGGACGGAGACGTGATGAACTCGGATTTCTTTGTGTGGGACAAATTACAAGAATATTAAATTAGAGACATTATGGTTGGTTATTTGTCTGCACGTGATGGCTGCACGTGTCATGGATTAATGCGGAAGTTCCGCAATTGTTTCGAATACACCTCCACTCCATTAATGAAATTGGGGACAGTGTCTGGGTTTTTATTTTTTATTAAAAATCAGACATTCTCTCAAGCTGTCTGTTCATTTTCATTTATAATGCTGGATGTCGATTCTCAAAATAATTTACTTTTCATTTATTATTACATTTATTATTACATTTATTATTACATTTATTATTATTATTATTATTACATTTATTATTACATTTATTATTATTATTACATTTAGTATTAAATTTAGTATTACATTTATTATTATTATTACATTTATTATTATTATTACATTTATTATTACATTTATTATTACATTTATTATTACATTTATTATTACATTTATTGGTGGGTGGTAGCACAGTGGTAGAACAGTTGGACTTTAGAGCCAAGGTTCCAGGTTCAAATCCCCCTCCGGGGGCCCGGCATCAATGTTCGCAAAAGTTGCCTTTCTTACGCGATATTGATAGGATGCAATGTCTGTAGAGTGGCAATGCAGTTATCATCTTTGGTCTTGTCAGTACCAGCCAGTGCACGCAGGTTTACTGCAACATTCAGCGCTATGGATGTTGTGGGTTTCCTCCTGCCCTAAACTGACAAGTCGTGATATAA
>JAUTBT010001294.1:0-10742 GCA_032361225.1 Lepetodrilus schrolli | reverse complement strand
AGAGAGAGCGAGAGAGAGAGAGAGAGAGTATGTACAAATCATCCACAAATAGCTCAAATTTATCCCTAAGCGATCATCCATTGTATGAACTTAACACCATCACAGATCTATTACAAATAATTGTCTGTACTAAATATGTGAAAGAATTGTGACTGTGGGGCTTCCTTAACACCAGTCATAGCACTGGACTGAACTATTACTAAGGTTGAAGTTAGATAAGGTTACCTTACATCGACACATGTTTCGTACTTTTAAAGCGGAATGGCCACGTAAGCAGATTATGTCAGTTCTCATTCTGATTATTGCAACTGAGCATTACTTTAACGCAACGTGGCGAAAGATTTAGCTGACTTTATTTCAGGAAGCAGTCTTTCAACACACCCATTAGAGCTATGATAGTGAGGAACGATGGCGGTAGGAATAGAATCACAGCATTTCTATCTGGGCTTGCACTGACGGTTCCAAAGCCCTCAGCTTAGAACCACTGTACGAAAGATGACGTATCGCCAACGTGGATCGGTGACCCGTATGACAGAGACAAGGATGACGGGATGGTGGTTATCTAGCACGTGTCGCAGTGTTATCTTGCTCTGATCAATCACGACAGGTATCTAAGACGGGTTTTGACCCACACGTGTCCATTGTCGTGGTTGGTTGGTTGTTTGCTTCATTATTTATTTTTGTTTTCTGGTTCTCTATTCGGTCTTTATATGCGATCGAAGGTTTTAGCACCTGTCCTACAAGTGGATGTTTAATGCTGACTCTTTGTGTTGTGTTTGATAGCGTATTTAAAGATATTATTTACATGTAGATGAGTATAGTCTGTGACGTTCGGGTATTAACGTTCGGGTATTTTCGGAAACTCGTGTAAATGAGCTTAATTTTTGCGAATTTCGGGCAATAACATTGATATTTGAACTATTTGTTTGACTAATAACGTTCTAAAACATGCTAAACTAATCATTCGAAGAAATATATGCTGGCATCGGAGAAATTCTTTAAGATAGCATTTACATGCACAGCGATGTAGCTAAGCAGTATGCATCCCTTAAATAACACTATTTGAAAACTAGGTATTACTAATTTAGTCGCAGTGCTCAATAAACCCATGTCTTATTTTCATTTATCCACAAATATTTAAAGGAATGTGTTTTCCTTCACTGCATGTAGATTACCATGTTGTTAAAATGTTGTTACTGCGCAGTTCCGGATGTATTACGAAATTATTCATTCTCATTCTGATTCTTTTCCCAATTTGAAAGGATTTTCTTTGCTTTGTACTTTTAATATAATTCAATTTCATTGTCGATTTCAATCTACAAGTAATAAACTACATCTGGAATCGGCGCCAAACAATTTAGCTGTTATTTCCTGTAGAGCAAAATAGTTATCATATTCTGATGAACTATCTAACAAACACGGCACAGGTTATCTAAAAACCACGAAGGTCTTTGCATCATGCATCCACAGTTCTACATCTAGATTCCCAGTATCCACAACAACATGAAGATATCTGCAATGATATGGCACGTTATATAAACACGTATAGTTATTACGCAGATATGTTTATTATAGACTGGCGTCGGAAAGAATTTTGATATGACCCAATGGTCATTTCCGGTGTTATCATTTGCGTTTATTTTATCATGGCGAGTTTTATGAATAGCTCGTCTGTTCCACTTCAACGCCATTTTTTCATGAATGAATTTACGTCTTCAAAATATGATTTACTGTGTTTGACCTCTGTGTATTTACTAGTACTGTTTTGTAGATTTGATATTTTCTATTTATCACACTTGCGATATGTATGTATAGACATATGCATTTGTTTACATCCTGTTGAGGTTTGGAATGTTTTGCAGATATTCTTGAAGAAAATAGTCTTCAATACGTAACTAATTTGCATTTCAATGTGTATAGTAACTTTTACCCGTTCGCTTGTACAGCTTTGCTCAGGGGTATAAAGTTGCACATATGTAAATATACATACGTAAAAGTACATTAGGTATGCAAACATTCCGAACAACCTCAAGGAACTTCCATACCTCGTGATTGCTCCGAATGTCAAAGGAACGGTAATTACATTAACTACCGATATACTCTTTTCCATATAAGTTTACATTTCTGATGGATGTCAAGCACCTTTACTCTACCGTGGAGCGGTAAAATAAAATAAAAGGTACAAAAGCAATGATACGTATGCCAAATGAATGTACTTCGCATTAATAGCTCAAATTCGGTTTAAAACTACCATCTATACTGTAGCTGTGGTTGTTTGCCTTGAAACCTGCACATTTTGAAAAGCATACGTGTGCATTATTGCTATGCGTTCGCATGATAACATTTACATACAGGGGGAAAGTACACTTGTGCAAAAATGCATTTGCATGACTGTATGTATAATTTACTTATGTATACACACATGTGTATATTTACACATATATATAATTTGAACACCTATGCAAAAGCCTGCATGCGAACGGAGTATTTGTGCATTGGGTTTCAGCTTTCATATATAGAGGTGTATTCGTTAAAATGCAAACGATATATAAAAATAAACAACAGTAATGAATAACATTATTGTCGTACAAAGTCATCCCTTTGTAATCTGATTAACTGTGATTCTCATCGCCATCATAAGTATGTTAGACTTTAATTCGTTCATCTGTAGGCTTCATTTATCCACAAATTAATTATGAGTGCGACATGTTTATAAATTTACAAATATGTAGGTTTGTGAGCAAAGCGTTCCTTCTTAACTGGGTACTTTAATAAAAGTGACATGCGACAACCACAGCCGTCCACCTTTAGCACGAGATACACGGATACCAAAAACAATACAGCTTTTGAAATACATCCGCTATCCCTAGGTGGTGTACATGAATGAATGAATGTGTTGTATTGTGGGAAGTATAGCTTTAATAGCGGTTGTTTATCTCTCCATACAGCTTCAGACGCTGTTCTATGCAGGTGGCATTAAATACATACTGTCATGTATATATGTAGTACTTGACACTAACAGAGCAGGATCATAGAAATACAAACACTAATGTTTCTCAGGCGCATCTGCCATGACATAAAGATATATGCCTAGCTGAAGAAACGCGCATTCTTACACTGTAAATCCTCCACGAATTCCTACGTCCAATATTTTAGAAATTCTAGTCTGACGTTTATTTCCTATTCATGTTACCATTCAACTCAATCTGAACTTTAAAAAGTAATCTTGTTGTCTTCATCAGGTGTATGGGTTAATTCGATGTGCAGTGCATGTCCGGTGTATATCTGTAGGTGTTAATGGGTTAAATGTATATGGGTGGGAATAATGGGGACTGTAGATGACGAGACAATCCGGATCGTATATTTCCATCATGAAAGTTAAAAACTCTTGAACGTGAAAGCTAAATTACCTCATTAATACGTTCACAAGAATTTATTTTTGTTTGTGTTGTATTTTTATTGGGGTTTTAAGTTGCTTTCAAGATTGTTTCACTTATATCACACCTTGTCAGCTTAGGGCAGGAGGAAACCCGCAACATCCGTAGCGCTGAGTGTTGCAGTAAACCTGCGAGCACCGGCTGGTACTGACAAACCAAGGATGATAACTGCATTGCCACTCTACAGACATCGCATCTTATCAATATCGTGTCAGAAAAGTAATTTTCGCGAACATTGATGCCGGGCCCCCGGGGCGGTATTTGAACCTGGAACCTTGGCTCCAAAGTCCAACTGTTCTACCACTGCGCTACCACCCGCCCCCCACAAGAATTAGACAAACTGTAAATTTGAGTGCCAGTTAATATATTTATGCACACTGTCGTAAACAGTTTTAAATGCCTGCATATGATTATCAAAATCTGATCATGACTAATAATAATAATAATTGCATTTATATAGCGCCTCATTTACAATTGCAGTGCTCTGTGCACATGCGTAAAATAAACATGAAACTGGACAAGGCCGACAAAAATGTAAGTTAATAGTCTATATCACATAATTAAACTGGTTTGAAGTAACTATTGAAAAGATGTGTTTTAAGATTAAATGCTTAAATGCTTGTACGGGGGGGGGGGGGGCTGATTTCAAGTGCTCAGGGAGATTGTTCCATTTAGAAGGTGCTGTATATGAAAATGCTGAAAAAGCTGAAAACGGGACGTCATTGAGCCACCCATACATATATAGTATACATATAGCCTCTGATCTAATCATAGGCAAGTAATTGCTGTCTACCTAAAAGAAAACGGGGAAATAAATTTATTTATGACCGACAACTATGCTTACATGTGTCATTGATATCAAATGTGCGCATTCCTGCTAATGACCATAGCGTGACCACTTGCACAAAGATAAGTTAGACTAACTAATGTTCTCTGTAGTACAACATATCTACATAGATGTTTAGAAATAATGGTGCAAAACGCAGTGCTTCCTGCTCTCTACACGTCTATGATATTAACCGATACCTTCAACAACATTACATGATTCCAGAGAAAATGTGTAAATTAATTTCCCGGTTTAATAAATATTTAGGCTCAACGATGAACAAGCTTGACAAATGTATCACTGTCCAGCATTGACCGCAAACGGCCACACACCTGATGGTCAAATGTGTTTGATATTATCAAAGTCCGGTGTAACCGGTCAGATTTTTCTATAATGCTCGCAGACCCTGCCCTAGTCCAACATTCCGCAATTTTTCACAATATTGTGTGGATTTGTTTACGAATAATTCCTACAAATATAGATTTGCGTTGCTAGGGGAGAATCTCCTTATGCAGTACCCGCAACGACTCTATCCTGCCAGGGTCAGGTCACGTGACTTCTAATCCAGTAACCAAACTGAACAGGCTTACACTGGGATATAGGATTTACGATAAAAATAGACTGCTAGACTGCTAATCTGTAAATGTTTGCGGATGCAAGAGAAATTAGGCAATCCAAATATATACTGCCCTCTCATGGATGTCAAATAGAGCCCCAAATATGGATAGCATTATTAATATTATCCTTAAGCAGATTTGTCTACCACAAGTAACGCATTGTTAAACAAGCATATAGGGAAAGGTATATTCCTAAGTCTGAGTGTTAGAAAGTCTCGTCATATTTTATAACCTGTCAGTCAATCGTTAAATTGGATGCCAACCTTGATCCCATTTAGCTAGAGCAGTACCGACCATTCTAGTATCATTCTATTTCGCGATTTTTAATACGTGGAGATAAAAAAAATTATAAATGAAAACATTGAAAACCAGTGGGACATGCGGAAAATGTTGCCCAATATACTTGTGTAGACAGGTAAAATACACTTTACCATGAACTACGCCAACAAATCGTGATTGTATGCCTTTAATAGAACTCTATAGGTGTAATTATTTTATTGATGTATATGTCACAATGTCTAAAATCAGGCAATGTGTCAAATGTATTAAATTTTCAGTGAATTTCAATTCAATCAAGCAATGTTTAACAAGCCTGAAATGACAAAAATTACTACCTCTATTTGACAGATTGACTGGCGTGAGTTTGATGAAAACAATTGAAGATAATGCGTATGTTTTTGTGGATATTCAGACAGGGTTGCATACATTTATATACTAGTATGTATTAACACAGAATTGTGTGAATACCTTTAAAAATGTACACATTGTCTTTATTTTTTCCCCAACAAACCCATGCAGGTCAATCTGTCAAGTAAGTGGAGTCATTTTATCATTTCAGGCATTTTAATAATTGACCGAGTGGAAAGAAAGTGGTAGCGCAGTGGTAGAACAGTTGGACTTCGGAGCCAAAGGTTCCAGAGAGAGAGAGAGAGAGAGACAGACAGACAGACAGAGAGAGAGAGTATGTATTTATATCTGTGTATGTATGTATTTATATCTGTGTTGTCCTGTTCACTCCTCCTGTACAGCACCCTATGGCTATGGTTATGGTGTGGGACTACCAGTGGCCGCCGAGCTGCCTGTGAACGACGACCATGTGTGCAGAGAAGCCTATAAACCAGAACACACGAACAACGATTTGAAATTATGTGCAGGGCTTTATGATGGAGGCGCGGGTATATGCTATGTAAGTAATGTAAGCAGCCTAGGGCAAATGAAACACATTACATGTAGAACTGTAATGCATGCATAATACGTACATTTAGGCATGTCCCCAAATATAACATGCATTTCTACGAATTAGAAACAAACAGACCATGAACTATAGTCGTCTTCATTTAAATAAAGCCCGTGTTTTTTTCAATTGATAAATGCCACAGGTAGCAGAGCCGAGTTTGCTTTATGTTTTCGTGAAAACTGACCCAAACCCTAGAAGATTTTGCTTATGTACCATCCCCAACATGTGCAATGGCGCTTTAACAGTGTGATTAACATTTCCACTATATAAATTTCATTGTTGCTGTTTTGGTTTCTACGTCACGAATTAATTAGCATGTTACCCACAAGCGTCTGTGAACTTGGACGATTATGTACATGCATTCTACATAACTTATGAGTTCCAATAGTAATGTGTAACCATCCTCGAAACATTGGACGGATGTTAAGTTGGCATAATGTCATGCGTTTCGAATATATACACTATAACAGACAAGCTCAGATAGTGGTGGAATTAACAACCTCGTCCATCTAATTATTTTTCAGGGCGATTCTGGCGGTCCTCTTGTGTGCAACTGCAACGGAAGAGATGTTGTTAGTGGAATAGTGGTCGCGAACAACTGTACGGACTATTCACACGGGTTCCCAGCCTGACAGACTGGATACAGGAGGTGATGGAAGGCAATGACCCACAGCCTGTTGAACAAAGTCACGCAGTGCTGTAAAGTGACATCTACCGTACATCAGATGCCAGTCTCGATGCGCTTCTCTTCTGGAACCCACTTCACAACCAAGCTTCAGATTAAACAGAAGAAAAACAACGTATTTGAATTCCTCTACTGAGGTGAAATATCAGCACTTTCGTATGCCTTTCATACAATTACGATTTGTTTCATGGTCAAACGTATATTTTACCTGAAAGTATGTACATTTTATTTGCCTACAGCAACCAGCTACATTTTCCGCATGTCCGACCTGTTTATAATATTTTCCTATTATTTCACTCTCCGACTTTCATATTTAAAAAAAAATACCAACTCAACAATACAATAAAATATAAAAATTGGAAAATGTAGCTTGTTGCCCAATATACATGTGTAGACAAATCAAATGTACATACTTTCAGGTAAATACGTTAGAACATGCAACATGTCAATAAACCGTGATTCTATGCCATTAAACTGACATTAAATTTCCTGAAAAGACAATCCATCTACTTTTGAATTATATGTACTTATGAAATAGATATCGAACAATCAACATCAATAGATTTTACATTAGACCACGACACCAACTGTCAGGTACATCTTCATTATTCAACGCCATATTTGCGTTATATAAATGTGTATAATAAAAGCTATATTGATACTTTTATACATATAAATATTCTTAAAATCTGAACGCAGTTGTCTGTATGTATATTCGTGCACGCGTGCATTTAATGCAGATAATCTTTACTGCAACATAACCACACCATTGCCATTAGTATTTATAATTAAAATGACTTTAACACAAACTAAGGAAAGGATGATAGGTCAAGGACAACGTGCATTGATTACAATTCCTCCCAAATGGTAGGCAATTTGTTTATTTACATGTTTTCTGGTGAGCTGGAGTGTGTGAAATACTGGGTTATTTCTGACAATAGCTCTAACGTGTGATGTAACCTTTAGTAATTTGCGTACAGCGCGCGTCTCTCAACCGTCTGACCCAGGACCAATCACATCGTACTCTTCTAAGCACGTAACTAACATCGAGGTGAGTCCAAAACATTCAACCAGGTGCCAGTAACGTTGGAATAGACGGTTCGTGGGAAATTAATAGACGGGTATGCAATAAAGCAATCCCCAATACAAGAATATATTTAGGAAATACCGTAAGAAGCCCAACTGGGAGAGAGTGAAGAATGAGAAAAGGGTTTCTGACGGACAGACCAACAGTATTTTTACTTATTGAGTTGATGAGTTGAGAATGTTACGTCAGTGACGTCATGTTCGGCAAGCGTCGTGGAGACTCATGCATATATAATGTATGTAAATGAGAGAAATAGGCACTATTTCAATACAATAAATTGTTTATCATCGACGGGTAATGGGATTTACTTCGATGTGTTTGCATAGCTGTTCATGCCTGACAGCGCAGATTCTTGCAAATATAGCGTAATATATTATATATGAACCATAATTATAACGGACATAGGTAAACTTATACTAGTTGTGCCACATTCATCACACTCTGCTCGTGTCATTTTTATAATACATTAGGAACGTTACGTTTACAAATCCTGAAACAAATTTTATTTGAATACATTTTGTTGTTGTCGCGGTATTGAATTGGTTGAGGGAAATTGAACAAGTTTGTTTCGGATACATTGTCCTTTGGTATTGTTCAACGAGAACGATACGAGACCATTATGAAAGAGTATCTGAATAATAATGAATATACCCAAATTGTAATACATGCATAAAATATATAGTAACACCCACATTGTCTCCTCCTTGGAAAAAGCAACTCTTTATCGTTTCATTTCTATTACAGTTCGGCTCGTAAATCTGATTACAATTTCCACGAGTTTTTATAGTGCTAGCTCACATGGAATATCACATGCCGCAGATAGAACATGGATACTAGTACCCCACTCAGACACAGAATACTGATTCCGAGCCGACCAGTCCTTGCTTTATCCCTTTAATGATGAGCGCCAAGCAGGGGAACAACAAGTACCATATTTTAACGTCTTTTGGTATGACGCGACAGGGGATCGAACCCACGACCTTCCGCACTCTGGGCCGACGCTCTAACCATTACGCCACGGAACCGGCATTAGCTCACTATTTTGTTCAAAGATGTTATTAATTTCTTCCATATCTGCAAAATTCTAAACATTCGTGGTCTATAAAACATTCAAAATTTAACAAACAGAAATCATGTTATATTAGCACCCATAATAGAAACAATAATTCATGCAAATGCTGGTGACAAATACTATCATCAGCACAACGCCATCAACGGGACATACTGATTGCTGAATACCTTGATAACCATGGAGGTCACTGTATATACGACATATGATATGATAATAAATAAATATAAATATTAATATTAAATAATCGCGGTCTTATTAAATATGACATTAACATTACATGTATGTATGGAAACATATCCATTTAAGTATAATATAAAATGAGTGGTATTAGAAGCACCATTTACACGTATGTCACTTGTTGTTTACAGATTATTATGACATTATTATAGCCATTGTAAATAAATGGTCATTATTGTGTAAATTGCTACGCATGCATGTTGAAGATGTATGTATGTAAAATGTGTCTCTGTCTTTCTTTCTCTCACACTATCTCTGTCTGCCTGCCCGTCCGTCCGTCTCTTTCTCTATCTCTCGGTGTGCTTGTCTTTGTCTCGATGTCTCTGTGTGCTTCTCTCTCTCTCTATCTCTCTCTCTCTCTCTCTCTCTCTATATATATATATATATATATATATATATATATAGACTATGTCGTCACTCTGTCTTCCGCTCTGTCTATCCTTTATGTCTATGTGTGTGCGCATGCGTATGCTTGTGGTGTATTTGCCTCAGTGTCTTTATATTGATACCAGGATAGAACAGAACACATACCATTGGATCATTATTCTTTCAAGTGGAACAATGTATTCGATGCCAATAAATAACCATACAAATGATTTCTTTTCTTTGATAGGTCCATTTGGGATATATGTCATTGCTTTAATCAGCAATTACTTGAATAATTATACATCTACACATGATCATTAGTCCTCGAACATCGTATAACAAGCCCAATTTTCATTTGTCTTCGGTATATATTTTCATAATAGCACTGAAAATAAGTCAGTTGAGACTTCCCTAAACGAGAGAGGCAGAATGGATTTTCGGATGCTAACGGGTTTATTTACTGCTCTTCTCGTCATAATATATCATGCCACGTTAGCGTGTGAGTAGAGCTTGTACTTTGTACAGCTTTTAATATTATTTATTATTATTATTATCATTATTATTGATATTATTTATTTAATATATGCTGATCTAACTTTGTTATTTATATTACGTGGACAATTCACACAGTTTGGGCAAGTCTGGTCACATTATTACAAAAATGCGCTAATCTGATTCCACTTCCAGATAACATACGGAGATCTCGGCGTTCAAGCTCTGCTATGATTCTGCGAGTAAAGTTGTCCTCTGTGATGACAATAACAAAGCTACATTACCAGTGAATATCTAAGAACTTTTGTTTTAATGTAAATCGATAGTTAAATAAGTAATATGTATGTCTATCCATTTGTCCAACTCGTTTGGAAGCCGTTAATGATCTGTGATCATTCATGACCTAAAGATATACTTATGTCCTGACGATGTCTGTGTTTCCAGCTGGGTGCGAAGAAGGAGAATTTGCATGTGCTGGAGACTGTGTTCCGGACATCTGGAGGTGTGACGGACAGGATGACTGTTCAGATGGAGCTGATGAAGAAGACTGTGGTGAGTTAAAATGTAGTATGTAGTACCGTTGATCAGAAACTTAAACAACGAATATTTATTGAAGGCATTGGTGCTTATTACGTATCTGCAGAAATCACATAGAGTGACAACCATAGAAGTGTTGGACTGATATA
>JAUTBT010001293.1:0-10742 GCA_032361225.1 Lepetodrilus schrolli | reverse complement strand
TGTGTGTGTGTGTGTGTGTGTGTGTGTGTGTGTGTGTGTGTGTGTGTGTGTGTGTGTGTGTGTGTGTGTGTTATATTTACTGTACTCGTACATATAACTATGATATGTGCATGCATTATTATGAATTTGGGTGCAAAAATGCAAATTGAGGTTGAGAAAGGTTATGGGTTTATACCGGTACTCATAGTGTTTGTGTACTTATGAAATCTCAGGTTATTTCACTTTTTTTCCCCTAGAAACATACCTTGTAAACTCTATCAAAATAGTTTTTAGGTGACAAATATTGGAAGGGTAGTAACATGAGGGAATACCAAAATGTATTTAAGTTTTAAAATAAAAAAACATATTTGACATGTTTCTACTTGAACTAATAAATGCCAACACAGAATAGCTAGTTCCATAAATGCTCGGAAAGAGAACATTAGAACAGACCAGATGCATTACTTATTTTATTGATAACTGCTTTGGATAATATCACTTTTAAAAGTGTTTAAAATGTAGCATATGCTATATCTGATCTCTTATCAGAAACGTTCCCTTTGTTTGCAGTTTCATGATGTGATATACAATGAGATAGAATAGCAATGCTGTTTTATTATTCAAGCAGGGAAAAACATTAAAATGTATATGACCTGCATCTGTGTATTCTACACGATATTCAATTCATCAGAAATTTATTCAATTTCCTTTAAATGATACATTTCTCGTTCAGCTCCTTGAGGAAATGGCTGTAAATCTATCAAGAGAAGGGATTTGAAGCAGTAAATGTGAAAGATGCTGCAATTTCCTTGGTTCCTCTGAAATTAGTACATCCGCTAGACGTCTTCCTGATGAGATAAGGAAAGACTTTAAATATGCAAATACATGATGACATAATTTGACAATAATCTTCTCCACTCATTATATTAGAATTTAGAAGTAATAATTCTGCTAAATCTAGTAAGAATTAATTTGCATTGTCACTGATGAGACCTGACCATTATTTTCTTCTGGAAAAGACAAATTTTTAGGATAGATCATTATGAACATATTGTGGCAATTTTCACCATATTAACAAGTAATTTACATCTCATAATTCTTATTTCTATGAATACCATCTCTCTCCTGTTTAGTATTATTACACAGCCATTAGTTCTATGTCCTGTATTGGACGTTACAAGGACTCTTAACCCGTAGGCACTTGTTTGTAGGATATATGGATCTCATGTCATTAACTCTACCATCATCACACTGACTGCGGAGACCCCATACTTCAAACCCATGTGGGTTCCAATTTGAGCCTCTACACCTCATTGAATAATTGGGCCATATCGCAGAAAGTTAGCATTTTATTATGTCAATGTGGACAGCTTTGTGAGTTATGCCGTATGCAGAGAGAAGAGCTCTGGCTATCAAGAAACCCACATGACAGAATCGGGCAATAATAAACGAGTTTAATGTCGGCTTCTTATCATAATGACCGAACAGTTGGAAAAGCGAATCGTCAGCTTCCACTGATGGCAACGGACAGGAACACTCTCTCGTGAAATATGAACCCGAATTTGAAATGTCAGAAGGATATTATAAATGTCAACTGTACAGTTCCCAGGCCGTCCTGGTCTGAACACGTTTCCTTCAGATGTGGGGATGCAAGCAAGCTGGGGGTTTAATCGTCGTCAGAGACAATTCCGCCTCTGCTGTGCTTTGGCTTGAGAGGCAGGGACGGTGGAAATAATACCCCACTAAATGCCTCTTCCCCCTATCAAGTGTAATCATGGACAAGAGGAGGGGAAAATTGTCACTTAATTGAGATTAATTCCGCTGTCCTTAACTTTGTCACGGCTATCAGTTGAAATCACGTCCTTTGCTAGGTCTTGACTCCATGTCACCACTTTGGGAAGTGGAGCGCGGTTTACACGATTTCATGGAAATATTGCGACGACGTTTCAAGGTTTCACGACTGAATATTAATATCAATTATTATTGAATAATGATAAATTATAGGATGTCTGAATTGAAATATGAAATGGTAGGAACTACATTTGTTATGAGGTTAAGGTGTTAGGGAATACATTTTTAATGTTCCTTTACTTGAATGAGAAATTACATGGAGAAAGTGGTCGATCCTGAATATTAAATATCAAAAGCATGAATTATTATATTTTGTTTGAAAATATTGCAAGTGACTTTTATCTTATTTATTTTCAAATGAAAATGGATTCATACTTGTATATTATAGTATTTTTAATTGTATATCTACCAATAAATTATTTAAATTTTATTTTATATCCTGTACATCTTTATGAATTCCATTAAAAACCTCTGGATTGTATTTACTAGGACATGCCCAAGAAATGATTTGTGAAAGAAAACCCCACTTGGATAGCTATTTGATAACTGAAAATTTAGCAGCTGCAATGCTTCGTGCAAGGGAGGATCTATAGACATCTCATCCAAAGGCATAGGTAGCACCTCCTCACAAAAAACCCATGCCACCCCCCAAAAACCCATGCCACCCCAACAACCCATCCCAACCCAACCCAGCCCCAACAAATCCCATCACACACAACCTGCCATCATCTTGAAACCAAAATCTTACTTTTAAATATATATTTTTACACATAAATAATCACTTTATTGTTTAATATTTTGTAGACGTATCACAAGGTTTTATCAAAGTTTGATTTCTTGCAGGGAGTTCTATTACATCCAGATGGAGAAATTTGCAAGACAAGCGCTGGCCGAGGGGTTTAAGCATCCTGACGACTTGACAGTAAATGGTGACCATGAACTCTACAGAGTTCTAAACCTACACTACAACCGCAACAATCAAATAGAAGTAAGTAACCATAGAAACAATCAGCTCAACTCCATTTGACATTTTCCAGTTATTTATTTAAAAAAATATTTTTTTGGGTCAAATCCAAGAACCAACATGTATTTAATGGTATCACCCATGAATCACTCATCGATGAACGTGTTGCTATAAAAATATATTTTTTAAATTGTTAAGAAAGTGAATTCCCATTTTGGAAAAAAACCCACGTCTTTACTGGAAAATATCGGCATAATTGAAATGGATGTGCTATCAATTTTGGAGAGCTTCCTTTTCCTTGAAGACTCTAAACTTGCTAACGCACTATAGCAGACTTCAGGTGCCCCATAAGAGGATTCCCTTGTTAATGGATCCAATATTTCTTTTAGAATAATGGACCACGTTTGGTTAAATCTCTTTCTGATCATGTAAGACAGCAATCCTTTTGTCACGGGTCATTATCACCAAGGTTGCCTTCCCCGCTACGTGATTGTGCTATTGCATCGCCAGTTGATGTCAACTGCTGCTTACGTGTCTGTCTCTCCCCAACAAAGATACAATCCGATTGATTCCCAATTGTCTTTAACCCAACCTCTCGTGCATGTATGCTTTGGACATAATGCAACTCGTAATCAAGAATTTTTGTGAGTTTTTCAAATCACTTAATGCAGCCCATTATCCAGCCATCTTTAGCTTATGTTGGTTCCTCGTTAATTTCTTCTGCGGCAAATGTCGAGTCTTTTGTTGGTCCCCGATTCGCTCCATTGCTCTCGATAACGGGGCTTTGATGCGATATCGGTACACGAGAAATCACTTACGACCGAGGCAAGAAGATGGCCTGTAAAGTCACAGGCGTGTCATCTTAGCCAGGAATCAAATCAGTTATTACCTGTATACAGGTGTAACAATCTACGTACCTTCCCTTGGACAGGTGTCACCGAGGGCACTACTCGTTCACCCGTAATCTCACTTGAGAAAATCTCCTTTCACAATGGGCTAAGTCACCTGATATTATATGCATGAATTATGCCTTTCACCGTCCACTCAGGTGATTAAATATATCTTAATTAAATGCTATGGACTTATTTTCTAATTAAAAATAGCAATACAATTCAATAGCTGCTATTAGACAGTATCTTGAACACAAATGTGGTACGAGAAGTTTCACGTTAAAAACAGAAAGTTTCACTTTCAATGTATTGTGTGTGGGCCCCGAGTTCACAGGCAATTACTTGGGGATTATCTTAAACAATTATTCCATTACAAAGACATCACAAATTATTAATAAGGATTATCTGGTTTACTGCATTGAAGGATATTAATTTTTAGGAGCAAAGACAAATCACTTATATGCAAATGCATATTTTATTATACCTAGATATAACTAAACTAAATTTATTTAACAGAATTATTTAATGTCAAATTTAAATAAGCAAAAGAAAAGTTTAGAAAATTTTATTTTATACTAGACTATTTTGATATGATGGTGTCATCGTGTCATTGTGTCATTTTACCTGATAGTTTTACTTTCCATTTCTTAAATATATTTTTTTCTCCATTAATTCTTCTATAGATATAATAGTTATATGGAATAGTTTATAATCAAATGTATTAAAATATCATAAAAAAAATATATAAAAATAGTTAGATGTAATTATCACAGTGTGATACTTTGATACATGATGTACACAGTCGTCCCTGGATCACACCTATGACATCAGAGACATCGGATACATTGGAGACATCTTTGAACTGCTGTCAGTTGTTTGTGTCTCACCTTACAGGCTAACACCACATCGCATCCAAATTATAATTAGTGATATCCACTCTCACAAGCTGTTGGCAGGAACTTATTTATTTACATCAATAAACATATCTGGCGAGTAGTGACTGGCAGAACAACACCTTGAAAACAAACTGAGAATTGTCTTTCCGTGTATAATAGAAAATAATCAAAAACACATTGTGCTATGACTACTTCCTAGCCAAATAAGTAATCTAACAAACACACAAACACAAAGCATGATCAACTACAAAAACATACTGTTATTTTTTTTATTTAATAACTGAAAACATTTTGCAATTGTTTATAGAAAATAATTTCTTTTAAACACTAATGAATTTGGTAGTATTTTAATCTTTTCTGTAGTTATCCTATGTTATTGGGTATATTTTATTAATCCAGCTTAGGCCACAGTTATTTGATTATCTGGTTTATGGATTAGCCTTTAGAAAATAATAATAATAAATGGTGAAGAAACAAGTCGTATAAACAATCAGTGGACATGAACAAAGATCAGCAGGCATTGTTTGACACAAAATCAAAGCCAATTTTATTGCTTACTAGTAAATATGTAATACAAAAGTCCGATACTAGTATATGTATATACTGCTAATGACTAGAAGTATATTGAAAATAATTCTGCATTCAAATCTGAACAATCTATGTGTACACTGGTGTTTATAACAATTATTGACGGCTATTTTGATCAATTATATTTATATTATATCAGAATTCTCAAAATTATTATTACTTTTATATCGGACCCGACCGACTGACCAATATATCAAATTATATTTATTTTTATTTTCGACTGCCCGAGCCAAAATTATTATAAACAGATCCGTAAACCAGGGCATATAATATGGCCTTAAATATGATTAACTAAATTATGAGTTACGGAATTGTGCAATCTGTTTATCCACAATTTGTTAATCCAAAATATTGTTGAAGAGTTCTCTGTGCAATGGTTAATTAAATATTAGTTAATGAATTGTGCAATCTGTTCATTCAATAGATTGTCCAAGAGAGTTCTCTGTGCTAATCGTCATCAGAGGAATTAACACAATATCTACCTGTAGCTGACTTCCCTTGTTTTAACTTCCAGGTGCCTGAGACATTCAAAAGCGTTGTTCAAGCGACATTGAGGGAATTCTTCCGAGCGGTCTCCGCGGGGAAAGACACAGAACCATCTTGGAAGAAGTCCATTTACAAGGTCATCGCCAGAATGGATGATGGTATGCCAGAGTTCTTCAAATCTCCAAACTGGTTAGAACGACTCGGAGATGCCTAAGATATTTTACACTGCATGATTTTTCTTATTAGAATTTAAGAAATATTTGTCATTGTGCGCCTTTAAAACATGTCTTTGTCTTCAGTGACTGTGCCTTTAATAGAAGGCCGAGATGTATACCGACAATGTTTTGGTATGAAAAAGATAACTGTTACTGAATGTTATGACTACATCTTGTTTGTTGACCATGTTATTATTTATTTTTGCAAAAGAAATACCAGAGAACATTGAAAATACATAAGCTATAGTTGTTAGAGTGCAACTTTTTAAGTAGTTAAAGTTATAATATTTTAAGGTTAATATTCTACGGTTGTCGGATAATAACTTTATACGGATAATTCATCATTTAACATTTATTTTAATATAATTCCTTATTTAAAACATGTGCTTTGTTATTGTAAGCAAACTAACACATGCCTATATGGAAAACTGAATATACGAGTTGGCTGATTGTGTCAGATTTTCATTTTGAAATTAACCAGTTATCCTTCATTTCCAAAGTGATTGCAATATAATATATCTACATTAGAAGCACTTAGAATTCTGTGACCTATTTACTTTTCAATGTTGTGTACATACACTGCTATTGTTGTGCATTATCTGAAAAGGAACTTATATGGAGATTATTAACACAACAAAATGTTTGAATAATTTAATACCTCAGTGTCTGATTATACTAATAGCGTTAGCTACTAGAGGTCATGTTAGCTTCTAGAGGTCATGTTCTAGTCAGATTTACTTGTGTTCATATATATATATTTATGATCTTTTCACACATTATATATCTTTGATTATTATAATAGATCTGTAAGGTGATGTAAATACACATTATGGAAAAAGAAATTCTATATATTATGGACTAAACTGTTTACACTTAGTCTGGCTGAACGATGTCATCATCGCACTCATATTCAATTCATTCAAATTTCATGTGTTGATTTATTAATTTATGATAACATTAGAGGTCATGAACAAAATAATTAAGCATTATTGGTAATATTTTATATTTGTATTAACAAAAATGTATGAAGAAGAATACATGAAAATATTCATGCATAATATATTTTCTTGCATCCGTAGTTAGTAATTATTTTATTAAATAACATTATAGTCGTTGCGTATGGGTGAAATATTCTAGCTGCGACGTAAAGCACTAATTCATTCATTCATACATGAAAATATATTAAAATTTATTAAACTGAATAACACAATTCCATGATTATTGATAGTTTTGTTGTTACAATTAATCAAAATTTGTTGCTTTATTTTTTTCAATTCAATCAAACATTCCAATTGATACATCCATTTATTTATTTTCTTTAAACTAGTTGTTTAAACTGAATGTTTCTTTATGAAATATGTAGTTGATGAAGTCATTCCCAATAAGCTTATCACTATCACCAGAAAATATGTTTACTTTTCATTGTCATTCCTTTAGTCATTCGATTTACTCATATTGATTGGCCATTGTACCGATTCTGAAAGAAAATATCTAACTTGTCACACACAATATAATAAACAATATTTCCAATTTGTATTTACAAAATATTACTCTATTTTAATTCATACATAATAGTATGTCTTTGATTATCTAGATAATGATTCTGTATTTTCCCAATGAGTTTGAAATTTTAGAAATCCTTAAAAAAATATTGTGTAAAAATATTTAATGAAATGGACACAATTTCTTTAAAAAAATTAATAATTAGTATTAATTACACATGCAGGTTGATTTCAGAATCGGTAAAATGGTTGAATGTCTGTCCGTCCATAACACCACCTAGTCAGGTGCCTGGTGTTATGGACCCAATCGTGCAATGCCATTGGTCCATGACTATTCAGATCTCTATGGATTGGTCCTGAATCCTAATTACCATAGTCAGTGTCACTGGATTTAGTCACATTTTTTCAAACTAGTCTGCATAATCCTTTTAGAATAGATTATTATTAAAAAAAAATTTGTTCATGTTAAGCATAATATGGATCATGTAATTTTCATTTTTTTAATATAATTATATATTTTATTTATAATATAATTGATAAATACTATCCCTAAGCCTTCTGGGTATAATATTTGAATAATGATAAGCTTTGTTAAATATAAAGTGATATATAAATTATTATGATGTGTGGTCTTAATTCAGCTGCATACAAACTTAAAGTATTCATTCTGGCTTGTAATACGATTTTTTATTATTAAACGAGTTAAATGTAGTTTACCTACCTTCTAAATACCCAAATATTTGAAATCTGTTTTGAACAAGACTTTAGTTTAATTGAAGACAACTTTTCATTAAAAGGCTTCATTATCTGACATTGTTTTTATTTATTTCTCACCATTTTGTTGTGACGATGTCTATGTGTGCCATTCAGACTTTGCTCAAAACGGGAATGCGCTTTACCAAATTATGTTTTCATAATCACGGATCAGCGAAATCCAACACAACTAGTCTTTGTTGTCGTAGTTTAGAAAGCATAGTAACACATGTTTATATGAACTTCGCCATTACTATACTATACTGTATGCTTTTCTGGTATAACTGTATATCATTCCAATGCCTCATAATAATCTTTTGGATGTTTTTAGAATTGTCCATGTGAAGAAGTCATTCAAATATTCCCCTGCTGAATGTTATTTGCATGTTTCCATGGAAATACCAATATGTTGTACTCTACATCACAGCCGTGTGCTCTATGTATCATAATAATAATGTGTGACACATTGCATCAAAGTAATCATGTCTTTGCTTAATATGTGTGACACCTATTGTTATGTCAAATCAAAACAATCATGTAATTACCTACTCCGTGTGTCACGTTGTATCCTGCAATATGTGTGACACATTGTATCAAAGTACATATAATCATGTATTTGCTTTATATGTGTAACACATAACAATATGTGTCACATTGTATCAAAATAAGCACTTTACCTGCACTGTTTTTCACACTTTGTATCAAAATAACAATATGTGTATTCCTGCATTATTGTGTGACACATTGCATCAAAGTAATCATGTACATTTATACACAGTCACATTGTATTAAACCAGTGAATGTTAATACATTCCCATAGTAATGCCAGTAGTAAAACCCTGTATATAAAGTCTGCATGTGGAGGAAATTATAGTCCAATAGAAGTCCTTGAAGTCTCTTTAGTAAGTCAGGACTCATTTCAGCACTTCCAATATGTTTATCTTTCACTATGCTCTCACAAATATGATTGTTTGCTTTTAAAATTATCAAAATTATTTATGATTATATAAATGACATGAACTCTATTAATAAAATCTAGGCAAATTTTGTATCTAAACTTCATGATAGCGATTTGATTGATTTTGAATTCTTGCATGTCACATCATAAGTATATCAGGATTAACCCTCTCCCTGCTGGAGAAGGCACAGGCACTGCTCTTTAGGGCATCTCCAGTTACCTTCAGCATGGAGAGGGTTAATTAGGCACCACTAGAGTATCAAACATTAAGAGTTCATATTTCGCATTGTGAGTACTAGGATAAAATGTCGCAAGCACTAGAGTATCATATCATGAATACTAGAATATAATGTCATAAATGCCAGTTAGAGTATCGATCAAGTCATGAGTACAAGAGCAGCATAATGGAGAATTACAATTTGCATCTTTAGCAATGAGATTACTCAGTTCATTATTACATGGATATACTGGGGTATACTATGTTATTACATGGATATACTGGGGTATACTATGTTATTACATGGATATACTGGGGTATACAATGTTATTACATGGATATACTGGGGTATACTATGTTATTACATGGAGATACTGGGGTATTCTATGCTATTACATGGATATACTGGGGTATATTATGTTATTACATGGAGATACTGGGGTATACTATGTTATTACATGGATATACTGGGGTATATTCTATTATTACATGGATATACTGGGGTATACTCTGTTATTACATGGAGAGACTGGGGTTATACTCTGTTATTCTGTTTAAGTGTGAAGCATCGTTCACTATATATTAACCATGTGCAATTTCTGGCTAGAAGATGCTTCCTGATGTCCAGACATTAAGTGCTACCAGCAATGTCTCTGATGCCTGTATCTCGCTATGTACCAATATAATAGTGCAATTAAATCTATGATTTACAGAACGCAGTCACTTGAGAACAACATGAGTTTAGTTACTTTTGTAATAATTATCAGGCAGATGCTATAATGTCATGATTGTATGTTCACATTAATTTCATGTCCAATTCATTGTACCATGACAATATGTCTTATATGTAAATATACAATTATGTTGCCTTTCTGATGTTAGTCTTCATACCTACTATGACAGAACGATTATTATATAATATGTTGTTATTGCTAGCCTATATAAGCTAGCCATGTGTGTCAGGTTGTGGGGAGATAACTCTCGTAGGTAGGAATGTATGCTACTCACTGGAAATCAAATTATTAACTACAGTATTACAAAAACTGGTTATCTATATATTCAATATATCAAATAAGCAATTTTCAATTATGGATTTAAATGTAAGGATTTAATTGAAAAATATAATGATCAAATTCAAAGGTTGATCGAATGTTCTAATTTGATTTCCAGTCATTTTGAAAAGGAGGACTACTCGTTTTGTTGCCTGATATTGTTTCACCTGTCTGATTCAAATGGTGATTGTGTATAACCCGTGATATTATTCCTCACACTGTCATTACTGAAATCTTGTGTTGGCTCAACCAGACCTTTCATTCCCTATCGTGCTGGCCAGATTGTCTCCCTTTGCATAATCTCTCTCTCTCTCTCTCTTGGGGGGGGGGGGGGGGGGGGGGGGGGGGGGGGGGGGGGGGGGGGGGGGGGGGGGGGGGGGGGGGGGGGGGG
>JAUTBT010001292.1:17309-28987 GCA_032361225.1 Lepetodrilus schrolli | reverse complement strand
AGGGACCAGTCTGCCGAAATCAGCTAAGCTGGAAGGCGACTGTCAAAGCATTAAACCCCACCACCACCACCACCACCTACACCACCTACACCACCTACACTGTCCTAAAAGACCATTTAAATACATACATTAAATAGCTGTCATAGATATGCAGGGGCGGAAAGCATTTTTGGAACGGGGGTGCTCAATATAAAAATGGCACGTCGGCTGTCCATAGTACCCGAGTTATCTAGAGGGTCGAACATGTTTGTAAACCCTTTGCTGATAATATATGACTATTTGGGGAATTGTTTAAACATGTTTTATTCAAAAGGAAATGAATGAGGATCAAGCTGTAAAGTTTATTTATCTACCGCTCCTCGGCAAATAATACCTACAATACATTATACATTTGCTTAATCAAGGTAACATTGAAATGAAAGTAAAGTATATGTTGGTACATGCTTATATTTACATTACGTTTTATGACCAACTTCCAGAAACGTTTCGGTAACACATTCATTAGTGTAACAGATTGAATTACAAAGCGCTAACATCTTCAGAGCGTAAAAATCTACGATATTTGATAAATAAATCACAGACATATTGGATAATATTATTATTTACTTCGTCAGCACTCGGCTACCATGTAGTATTACATTTATATCAAGACCACCAGTATAAATACACTGAATTCTTGAGGTTAGTATAATTTTGACATGAGAACAAATAATCATACGCTGTCTCACTACGACTTGAGGAACAATCGATTAAGCAAGCAGTTACAAAAGAAATATATACATAATACAGATACAACATAAATTCAGTAGCTTTCATGCCAACATAAGATTGATTGTGCACAACTTATTTATTTCAATTCTTATTATTGTTATGTTACCCAAAATGTAGACATATTGCTGCATGTGTAAATGTATTAAAAATACAGTGGTCGTAGCGTCTACAATTTAAACTAATAACACATTTTCGAAAAGAATGCATATCCTTTGGGTATTTCTGAAAATGAAAATCCGCAGTATTTCCAGTTAAGTGTGTACATGCACATTAATTATACGCAGATTTTAATCTCCTTAAACAAATATTGTAGGAAAGAAAAGTATTTATTTGGTCAGAAACAGACAGAGAAAGAGAGACAGATAACGAGAAAGGTAGTAGAATGCACACACAAACAGACACACACACACACACACACATACACACACACACACACACACACACACACAGGGTGACTGATATATAGATAATCTCACCTAAGTGTCTTGGAATATCAACTATATCAACACGAGTTGCGAAAGTTATTGAATCCGAGGGATATTCCAAGACACGAAGGTGAGATTCGATTTATCACCCAATATCATGTTCATGTCATTTAAGAAGAAAAATGACGCATCATAAAGATTTAACTGTGAAATCAATGATTAGGCTGCTGTGCATTTGCACTGTGACTTCATAGCAATGCTATGACATCCCAATGGTAGTGATGATATCACAATGGTAGAATAATCAAGTAATTGGGTCACGCGATATCTAAAGAAATGACATCACAATGGTAGAACAATCAAATAAACCACTATTTAGGTCAAACGATATCTACAGCAGTATATATCGCCTGTAGATATCGCTGATCTCTCACAAGCGATATCTACTGCACAGACATAGTATTGGGTGATAATAAATAATGCTTAACAGTATTGATGATAATTAACCCCAGCAGCATTGATAATAATGAACAATTAGTATTTACAATGAGGGAGTAATGTACTGGCTGAATTAGGCTATATATAGAACACAGCCTCCTGGCAAATGGTTGAAGAAAGATGGATATGATTGACCTCCACCGACAAGAAGGTAAACCTCGTCTAGACAATTCCATCTCATGACTAATAATCGTATCTATTAAGTGAGTATATTTCAGTGGATCCGTGGCAGTCAACATGGCAGGGTCAGGACTATCACTGTATATCGCTGACAGTAATTACAGATTGGAAGCCAGAGGAAGTCTGGCAGTGGCACTGTTGACCAGACATCACAACATATAGAAGATTCATATTTGATTTACAGCAACTGATAACACTTTGAATAATTTTAAATCAAAAACAAATCCTGAACGTTTTAGTAGTTCTATCTATAAAAGATTTTCATCTTAAGATTTATAGTGACAGGGATGTCTGCTGGTTTGCTGTTTTGGCCTTTTTAAATTGCAATGTAAAAATAAATTGAATTAATAGATTAAAGAGCTGGTTGGTTGGTTGATTTCAGGGTTTAAAGCCATTTTCAAGATTTGTTCACTCACATCATGGCTTGTACCGCTCAGGTCATAGTGAAGCCTGTTCGAGCTTGCCTGATGTTTGAGCTTGGCTGATGTTTGAGCTTGGCTGATGTTTGAGCTTGGCTGATCATATCTAGGATTCGTTCCTGTCCCATACTGAATGACAGGCTGAAAAAAATTGTGTTGTCATCTTGGGAAAGTGGCTTAGTTCAAAAATGCCTATGTTCACACAGCAGAGAATTGGTACCCAGAAGGATGAGATGGTCATGAACGGCAGCTAGGGTTGCATACTCCCCAGGGAGTTGAGAAGGAAATTGAGTGCACACAGATCCATTGACCGGGGTAATAATGTAGTGCTATGAGCATACTTTAGAGTGTGGATTTGGCACAATATACATGTTCACATTATTACTATTATTATTTCCACAATTTTTTTTTTATAGTGTTACCTCACTTGGAATAACATGGCGCAGATAGAACATGGACGCCCCACTCAGACACAGTATACTGACTCCAAGCTGACCAGTTCTTGCTTTACCCCTTTAATGCTGAGCATCAAGCAGGGAAACAACAAGTACCATCTTTTGGTATGACGCGACCGGGGATCGAACCCGCGACCTTCTGCTCTAACCATTACGCCATGGACCAATAGCGGGTTATTTGTTGCTTAATGTCACAGCAGGAAGCTTTCACCCAGTATTATAGAAATTATGAGAGAATTAACTAGAAAGTCACATGAACTCATTCATGATGGCAGCAGTTTTCATTAATATTTCTAAATCAGAAGCCATAAGCTATGTAATAAGCCCATTTAATAAGCCTATTATCTCAATACATTACATATTTATCTCAATACATTACGTATTTATGAGACAAGATGAAAGTGGTAAGTACAATATCTAGGTAAATTGGAAACATGAATTAAAACCTAGTACATGTCCTAGGCAGTCAATTAGCACTGTATAAATGTCATCTGAACAGTGAGCACTGCCCCATGCTATGCCGTGGGAAGGGAAGATTGGTATATTGGAAGAAGATACCACAAGGACATACTGGTCACTTATTGGTCAGTCCTTTCACCAACCATTTCCTGTCAAAGGAACAGCTCCAGCTGTGAGATGTTCATTTAATTGGACTTCAAGCAGGTCCTGATGCCTAGTGACCTTGACCTTCACATTCCAACCAATTACTAGATGGCCAAGAAAATGCAGAAATGACAGTTTAATTCCCGTAAGGAAGACAATTCATGGCAGGCCTGGCAAATATGCCATCTTAATAATGAACGTGTTAATGAAGGTGATTGAATGGTCAAAGGAGATAACCCTGCCATTCTACCCCTTATAATGTCCATGCAAAATCGTAGCCATTTCAGTCCATCAAGCAGTCCTAGTCAAATGTCCATTGACACTGGACGAATCCGATTCATGGAGAACATCTTTGTAGTTAGTTCACCGAGTTGGCCAAGCAATCGGTGATGACTTCAACTAGACTTCATGGCCATCATCCATGTAACATATCGAGTCGCTTGTCAGACTTGATTAAACTCGTCCCATTGACTGCGATGTTTGAAGACAGAGCCCAGTTCAGCACCTGGAGGCAGGCACCACATGGTGCAATCAGAACGGTACTTTGGACGGACTGAGGAAATACATCTCATATCAACTAGATTGCATTTCCATGGACAGATGACAATTGCTTCAATTTAATTTAACGTCATGTTAGATATACCAGCTGTATAAGATAATCAGCAAGTTGATGTGGTTATGGTGGGAGGAGAAACCAAAACAACCAAATGTTACAGTGAGACATGCAAGGCACAACTTGTACAAATGAATTAACTCTCTCCATGCTGGAGGCAATATGAGATGCCCTAAACAGCATAGTTGTTCTGGTTGACAGCTCCACACTGATAATGCTTATGGATCTAGTTCAAACTGAAGAAGATATATCTGGACCCCTTATGGGATTTGAACTCAGAATCTACGGGTCCATAATCAATAATTACTGTAATACATCAAGGGAAAATAGAAACCATAACTTTTCTAATTACAGCAAATAGAACATCTTTGTTGTAAATGATGCATTTTAAAATACATACATTATTAGTATTATTAATAATTACTACAATCCATAATAACTCCAACAACAAAAATATATTCATTCAAATTAATCATTTCTGTAATTCATATACAATTACAAACTAGATAACACATTGCAATATGAGAAACCTCAAATCTTTCAAAGACATAGTTCCTCCACCAGAGAGTTCCTATGTTTGAAGTCATGTGACTTCGATTTCTGTAATGGCATGTGTCATCTGTGTCAGCAGTCGCGGTGACACTCCGAGTAATTACTCACATCTGCCGTGTAATCACCATAGTAATCTGCTGTAGGATCCATGCAGTAAAACCAGAGTGTGGGATTACGATGAGCTATGAAGGCGTGCCTTAAGAGTGACACACACAGATTAGTCTAATTTACAGTTCCTGACAAATCACGTCCCTAGATTACACCTATCTTGTCTGTGACACATTTCTCTCACCAGCTGCAGACTCAACCACTAGTCCAATTCCACTAGGCTGAGATTCTACCACTAGGCAACAACTTCACCACTAGGCCAAAACTTCACCACTAGGCCAAAACTTCACTACTAGTCACTCAATCACTAGGACAAGAATACCAGTATGTTGAGAAAACTGCCACCTTTGTCAAAGATGCTACAATCACCAAGTTGGGACTGGGCCAACTCTGCTACTAACCCAAGATTTTACCACTAGGCCAAGACTCCACCACTAGAACTCATATGCTAGGCCGAGATTCCACCATTATGCTGGCATTCCACCACTGGGCCTATATCACCTCTACCACTATCCTAGCAATACTTAATTCCATCTAGAGAGAAACTTGCACAAAGAGTTTAGGAACTATAAATAGAACAATGATAAAATCTATTTCATTGGATAGATTTTTACACCAAAATCGTAAGGAAAATTATTTCATTGGTTGGCTGTTTGGGCAAGTTTCCCGATAGATGTGTGCCAGGGGTACCACATGAAGTGAGTCCTGAATGGAATAAGTACCGCTAGAGTGCGATGATGCCCTACCACTAGGTTAAACGACCATACCACTACACTGAGCCTGCTACTAGGCCAACAATCTACTCCTAAGCTGATTCCACTACTAGGCTAAAACTTCACCCCTAGGCCAAGACTCCACCAGTAGGTTTAAACTGATACTAGACTGAGACTTGAATCCTAGGCTCAAACCTCACCCCTAGGCCAAGACTCCACCAGTAGGTTTAAACTGATACTAGACTGAGACTTGAATCCTAGGCTAAAACTTCACCACTAGGCCAAGACTCTGCTACTAGGCTGAAAACACATCTCAATGTTGCATTTAGCTCCGAAACATTTCCGAATCGATTTCCATCTCTGATTGCTGGTGTTGTGCGTCACTTCAAATGTATACAGTTGATACATCAGTAGGAACATAGTAGAACATGATTACTTCAATAGTCCCTCTGGATCAGAAGGCAATGCAGTATATATACATATATGTCTGTCTTGTCCATGGAATAGACTATATCCTTATGGCCAACAGTAGGTCATTGAACAATTTTTAAATGATCACAAACTTTCCATATTACCGGTACAATGAAGACACCAAAATTGAGCCATCATTGTTGGTTGTTAATTTGTCAAATGTTACTTTCGGATGACTGATGAGCTTTTAACCCAGATACAATGAAGCCTTAGAGATGACGTTTAGCCATCAGCAAAAAAGAACAGCAAGATTTAAAGTCGTCGAGAATACTAGCGTGTTAATAGGTGAGATATTGAAAAGTTAATGTCAAGACTGAAGCTATTTAATGTTTTTAGGTCCATAAAAAAAGGGTCATGGATTCAAGTTAATAATTAATGACATGTTTCCACCCTGAACCTTTAAATCTGTTGGGAAGGGTCAGAGTTTTCAACATAGAACGCAAAAGCAACATGAATTACATAATTAGTATCAAGCGCGATGTTGTGACTGAACAATGGAGGCCGAACTAACCACATGTCATTGATCTGGTCAGTTAAATACTTGGCTTGCACTTTCTGATCAGTGAACACCTCCCTAGACATCTCTGAGGCCTCTTAGCTTATTACAGCTTTCACCAACCTACAGCATCAGATAATTAACTTTCTTTTAGGTTACTGAATGCCAAGATAGACAGGTTCTTAGAACAGACACAGGTACTTTTCTACAGTCATGAACAGACAGAGGTACTTTTCTACAGTCATGAACAGACAGAGGTACTTTACTACAGTCATGAACAGACAGAGGTACTTTACTACAGTCATGAACAGACAGAGGTACGTAACAGCTTTATGGTCAGAAACGCAAACTTGATACATAACAGGCAGAAGATGCTCAAAACATGCCCCAGCTGTAAATACGCCATGTAAATTCATCTGGGAAATTTTGGAACCCAGGAAATTAATGTTTGGCCCAAAGATTTGGCATCAATATGCCAAGGAAGGAAGTCTGGTTAACCCAGCACTGAATCATGTGTCAGTTCTCAGGCTTCTTATTATATCCTCTGTAACCAAGATGCGTGATACTTCTGCAATGGTTATTTTCGGACCAGAAAACTTGACACATAACAATTCTTCGTGATCCTCTTCCTCACCCTCAGGCTTCAGAACCACTGCAATTATCTTCAGTGGTGCCAGATGTGTGGGTGTGTGGTGTGGTGTGTGTGTGTGGGGGGGGGGGAGTCAAATAGAAAGGCTAGACAAAAAATATATTAATGTCTATTCATAGCAAAGCGCTTATAATTATCCTTTAAATAGTAGATGGTAGAATTGTCCTTTTGTATACGATAGTTGCTCTTGCCAAGTTGGTTAGAGTTCTGAATAACAAACATGGTAAATATTGATATTACAGTAGGCAGTATCGCTTAACATAACATAACATATTTTGACTAAGGAATGCCATGGATATTTGAAATTGCAACCCCAGATTATGTGTTGCTTTCAAAAGTAGCCAATTTCAGTAGACTTCCAAAATTATATTCCATTTAAGCTACATGTATAGTTAAAATAGTGAAGAAACATACATGTATAGTTAAAATAGTGAAGAAACATACATGTATAGTTAAAATAGTGAAGAAACATACATGATGGGTATTACACCCTAATATCCAAAATATCATTGTTCTGATTTTAATTAATTTGTAGCCAATTACCAATTTGGCAATCTATTCTAATCTATTTTTAGCGCCAAGTTTCACACTAATGATGTTCACAGGCACTTTATAATATGACTTAAAAAGAAATGCAGAATGAGTCTAGTTCAATGCAGATATGCAACTCTGAAAAGACGTGTTTTCAGATTCTGTTGGAAACTCATTAAAATTAAAATTAAATGGTATATGATGATCTCTAGGCCATCAATATTTTTTCATCAACAAAATATTCAAGAACCAGTCAAATACAAAATCACAGTTAAATACATGAAGACTGACACTGATAATTGATGTCCATTTTCCTTTGTAATTTCTCTTTTCATCCTTAAGAACTAAATTACAGACCACCAGAAAACAATAAATGCCAATACACGTGTAAAAGTATGAATTATTCCCATCGACTGTCAACAGGTCCAACTGCTAGATTCATACATAATCATGGATCATGCATATCACTGCAACCAAAACTGCTTCTGACAATATTTAGGGTAAAGTAATTCAATATTGATGATAACTTCTGAGCCAATTGAAATTATATTTGTGTAACTATTTAATCATGTTTTGTGGAACTAGATGGTTGCATGGTGCACCCAGCCAGGCAGTACCCTCTCCACTAACATGTCTAATAGCCATCTGATTTTATGTGATTTGACACATTCCATGATTAACACACAAATAGTTAGACAGTTTGACCCCATATCACTCAAAGATGACACTGTGGTAATTATTTTCCACATAGATTGTATTACTAATCATAGATTGTTATATCAAGCTCAGTTTGTTGGTGCCCATCCGAGGATAGAATTGCAATGACACGAGGAAATGAACTGACCAAGTGTGACATTATTAGATGATACCCTTTGAAATAATCTGTAATAAACTTCACAATTAAGTCTTATTTCGGGACATAACAGACTTCTCGGAACCAAACCAGCCGTGTAATTACTGGAAAGCGAGATGGCAGAAGTTGAGGCACCAATGACCTATACTTCCAGGTCAGTTGATAAAGTGCATCATTTATTGTTATGCTGTTAAAAGTACTCTGGAAAGTCTGTCTGTAATTGCTACAGTAGTGTAGTTAAAAGGTCTTAAGCACTTCTCTAACCGGTGGGTTGGATCTGACAAAATGTCTAAAGTTACCCAGGCAAATGGCCTTGACCCACTATCTGTTACCCGTTGTTCTAAGATGGCAATGGCCAAGAGATATGTTTTCACTAATCATACATATATTTGTTGTTGACTTTATGGAGAATGGCACAATCTTCTTGCAGAACATTGAACATTGAACCAGGACTGGTTAGACAATATATATATATGCACGTGTACAGGATACTAGTTTGACAACAACTAATAGTCTAGTAATATACATTACAGTGTTACTATGTTAGTCAAAAGTTGCTAGGTGAGTACTATGATTGATATTATACAAGTAAATAGTAGCTAGGAAAACAGTATTATGCTATACATGCACTTGTAATCGTGTCTTTAAAATATGTCCATAAAAATAAAAACACTGAAAATAATAGATGTGAAACAATGTGACATTAGATACATCACTCCAGTCTTAAAAATACATAACACATCACATTGGTCTGTAGCAACATTACACTGATATCACACAGCGCTCTCACACTGATATCACACAGCGCTCTCACACTGATATCACACAGGGCTCTCACACTGATATCACACAGGGCTCTCACACTGATATCACACAGGGCTCTCACACTGATAACACACAGGGCTCTCACACTGATATCACACAGGGCTCTCACACTGATATCACACAGTGCTCTCACACTGATATCACACAGGGCTCTCACACTGATATCACACAGGGCTCTCACACTGATAACATAGGCTACACCATTGCTATTGTTGGAGTTAAGGTTACCCTAGAGTTAGTTTTGTACAGAACATCCTATCCCTGGTTTGTACCAACTTCACACCAGTCACATATATCACACCAGTCACATATATCCAGTCACATATATCACACCAGTCACATATATCACACCAGTCACATATATCACACCAGTCACATATATCACACCAGTTACATATATCACACCAGTCACACATATCACACCAATCACACATATCACAGAAATTCTGCCAGTGTGAAGACAGGGAATGCTGACCATGGTTTGTTTGCACAGATTGAGTTCCGAGTTTTGAGCTGACCACTGCATGGCAATCTGATCTAATTAGGTAATGTAGTTTACTGCCAGGCACCTAGTGCAGTCTTAATCTCTCCAGATCAAATAGAGATTTATCTACGTCCAAATGGGATCAAACAGTCTGTGGGGTGGATATCGTTTAAGGATGTGTGGCAGTGAAAGCAAATCTCCTGCATAATGTGATGAAAATCCTCTGTGATGGAGTATTCCATAGAGGACATTGAAATAGGACATTGAAATAGGACATTTGGTGAAGATGGTAGATGAGGACACTGGATGAAGACATTGGCTGAGGATGGTACATGAGGACACTGGATGAAGACATTGGCTGAGGATGGTAGATGAGGACACTGGATGAAGACATTGGCTGAGGATGGTACATGAGGACACTGGATGAAGACATTGGGTGAGGATGGTAGATGAGGACACTGGATGAAGACATTGGCTGAGGATAGTAGATGAGGACACTGGATGAAGACATTGGCTGAGGATGGTACATGAGGACACTGGATGAAGACATTTGGTGAGGATGGTACATGAGGACACTGGATGAAGACATTGGCTGAGGATGGTACATGAGGACACTGGATGAAGACATTTGGTGAGGATCGTAGATGATGACACTGGATGAAGACATCAGGTTAGGATTCTTGGATGAAGACACTTGATGAAGACATTGGATGAGGACAATGGATGAGGACAATGGATGAGGACATAGGATAACAAATATATTTTGTTTGCAATATTTATAATACAGACACAATGGTGAAGTAATTTGTTAAATATAAAAAGTGGCAAGATCATCTTTGCAAGCAATATTATATAGTTGTCTACATAATGCATTCAATTAAGGGAAATATGAAAAGAAAATCTACAATAATCATATGACATTGTATTACCAATGGTAAAAGTATTTTGCTCTAAATATAGATTGATAAACCTGTTCTCCATATACAGCCATTTTATGGTGAACACAAAGGACTATGGGATATTGTGAATGAAATTACACATTAATACAACAGTTGATCTATGCAAAGATCTTGTTACTATATTCAAATATAAGATATAACAAATACTGTGATAAATTTAAAAATACAAAATAATATCTCAACTAACCAAACTGAGTATTAAACCCACCAGCTAAAAGTGTGGCTGACACTTGTGGACTCTGTATGTCATGATACCATGCCACAGCAGTAATATTCATGTTGAATTATTTCCATGCAACTGAAAAACATATCATAATATTTATACTATCTTCCAATGCTGGCAGATGTTGCATGGATTTTTATAGCTTTCTGTGGAAGATTTTGTTTCGCCAAGGCTCGTTCAGAACTAATGTGGTTACTGCAACATTTCCCTGTTGTGGTGAAATGCATGAACTGTTCATTCCTAAACCATGAACTGTTCATACCTAAACCATGAATTGTTCATACCTAAACCATGAACTGTTCATACCTAAACCATGAATTGTTCATAGCTAAACCATGAATTGTTCATACCTAAACCATGAACTGTTCATACCTAAACCATGAACTGTTCATACCTAAACCATGAACTGTTCATACCTAAACCATGCAGGAAAACGTGCTGCAGTCCAGCACACAATGGAAAACCATGCATTTAACCGTTGCAGCTGTTGCACACATTAGGTCTGAACAAGTCTTTTTGGGGGATATCAGATGCCCAAGTTGGACAAAACATAGGTGGACTGAGTTTAATGTGCCAACTCCATCACCCTGAGCCCCAAATCTTCCAACTGTTAGACAAAATTCCACAGATTTACTGGCACCAGTTATACACAGCCTTACACAGACGTTTTAGTTTCATCATTTCCGCAAAACTCGTCCTATGTTAATAAGAAGTTACTCTATAATAATGGAACATAAAGAAAACACCTTCCAGGTTCACTATCACCAGTATGTAAACACCTTCCAGGTTCACTATCACCAGTATGTAAACACCTTCCAGGTTCACTATCACCAGTATGTAAACACCTTCC
>JAUTBT010001292.1:0-10607 GCA_032361225.1 Lepetodrilus schrolli | reverse complement strand
ACACTGGAACATGGCAATGTGAGGAAGATCCCTTACACCAATATCAAAATCAACATATTTTCCATTCTAGAATAAAAATCAATATGCTACTCACCCTTTGTCACATGTTAGCAACGACATGACAACGACATGACGACATACTCCGAGACATGTCACCAACTAATAGACTATTACACAAATGACATGTCAACTAATACAACATCTATGATATTATGTCTTGTAACACAACGACATTCCCACAATCCACTTACATTGTTTTGCTACAAAGATTTCTTCCCACAGATCAACTTGATCGCCATCACAGGACTTCACTGTCCTACTGACAGGACAGCTACTGACAGGACAGCTACTGACAGGACAGCTACTGACAGGGTTGTAATTCCACGTATCGCTCTCCTGCCATGTCCTGAAGACAGTCACAGACATGATGGTATCATGCAGACAGTCACAGACAGTCACAGACAGTCACAGACAGTCACAGAAGGTCCAGCCCACATCAAGCAAGCTCCAAACATTTCAAATCACAGCCCCCAGAAGATTGAAGATGGTTCCATAGCAATATTCCATTGTTCCTCCATATCTGTCCACACAGCAAGAAGCCCCGGCTGTTGCATGTAGCAAATGCCCTGCTCAGCTCCCTCAGGACCATGAAGTCAGTGTTGGTTAAGGCTTGTGTAGGTAAACCCCATTTCCTCCCATTTGCATCACATTGTTGGCACGAGATGGCTGCTATGACATGATCCAGTGCTGAGGCTTGAGGAAGTTGGTGGTAATTGCACATTTATAACACTACAGTCACGTTCTGTATACGTGTTCAAATGTAGACCCAGTAAATGAACTTACAGGGCTAAATCTTTCACCATCTGGAGAGACAGTCCCCAGGGAAGGTCAACTGACAGTATGACCCAACTTTAGCAGCCATCTAGAGCAGATGACATCTACTAATAGTATAATTCAGCTGTTTTGACATAGGGACATCAAATAACCGTATTATTCGGTTGGCTTGGTCAGTGTTGATAATGGATATCAACTGAAGGTAGAATTCAGCTGTTTTGATAGGGGACATCAAATGACAGTGTTATTCAGCTGTCTTGATAGAGGACATCAAATGACAGTAGAATTCAGCTGTCTTGATAGGGGACATCAAATGACAGTAGAATTCAGCTGTCTTGATAGGGGACATCAAATGACAGTGTTATTCAGCAGTATTGCTATGGATGTCATGTGGCAGTTTGACCCAGATGTGCTTCTAGCAAACAAATGACCCAGCAGTAGATCCCTAGAAGGTGGATATCACCTTCTTATCACTTGTCATATAGGGACCTTAAGTTGACACGAGATTCATTCAAAATCCGATGACATAAACTGGTCAAACATCTAAATGTGCTATGCAGCTGAAAATCTTCCATTGTGACATCATATGAAAACATTATGATGCAGATGCCATTTATAGCAATCATCATAAGCCTCAATAGCAACCGTGCAATAATGGTCCACAGATATTTTCGTGGCTTATTTTCGTTGCAATATTTTTAAGCCTATAGTCCCATTTTCAAAGCATGCTGTATCGTTTTTCATTAAATATAACCTTGATTAGCAAGTATTTAATGCTAAAACTACAACGAATTCAGAATACAGCGGCTCGCAATGTGACTCTAACTACTAAACATGTCCACATTGCCCCAGTACTGAGATCCACTGGCTGCCTATCGAAGCTCGAATTGACCACAAGATCATGGCCCTGTCTTACCAGTGTATACATGGAACTGTACCCACTTATCCTGCTGATCTCTCTCTGTACAGACCTTCCAAAGATCTGCTCATCTAAATCTTCTACAAGTACCAAAATGGAAACTTAAATCCTTTGGATGTCGGTCTTTCCAGTATTCAGCATCACAAATATGGAAAACCTGAAAAACTCCTACACTTCAGTGTTTCAAATCCTGTCTCAAGACCCATCTATTCAAGAAATACCATGATTAGTATTGTCATTGTAATGTTAGCATGAACTCGAGACTTATTTAATGTCAGCACTATGAGCATACTTAGTGTGGACATATTATTATTATTATTATTATTATTATTATTATTATATTAGGTATCACCAATAGTCTGTCACCAGAAATTACCCCCACGAGAGTTACTTCCCCTATTGAACTCCTCATACGAGAGTTACTGCCACCTATTGAACTCCTCGTACGAGAGTTACTGCCCCTATTCAACTCCTCGTACGCCCTATTGAACTCCTTGTACAAGAGTTACTGCCCCTATTGAACTCCTCGTACGAGAGTTACTGCCCCTATTGAACTCCTCGTACGAGAGTTACTGCCCCTATTGAACTCCTCGTACGAGAGTTACTGCCACCTATTGAACTCCTCGTACGACCACACCCACATTACACTTTGAGACCTGATTCATCTGCCAGCAATAACATTTTAATATATTTTTTCATTTAAATCACCTTAATTTGTCCAACATGTCACTAATGTGTCATGTCAATTCCATATTGCTGTTGGCAAATCATGTTTAATGCACAAAATTTCAGAGGTTTTTGCATGTTTCCATTGGAATATTTCATTTATGTTTGCAAAATACAATAATTTCAACAGTAATATTATTATGTTTTAAAAATACAAGTATGTACAGTATCAGGTACCAAATGATTTTCAACAAAGTTATTATGCAATAATATGACTGAATGTCATCTAATAACTCCAAGCTTGCCTACGTACTAATGTCATTGCCTATTTACTTACTAATGTCATTACCTATTTACTTACTAATGTCATTTCCTCATTCTAATTCACCACAGATCTAAGGAGTTTAAACATTCAAACACGGATGGCAAGAAGACATGCCGTCCTATAACTACACAGGAAGTGCTGTGTTCGATGTTCAGATCCAATGTAATTACATGCGACATGGATCCATTAACAAGTTCTCGTTTCACCTAAAGTTCCATCACATCTGAGTTCATGCATCAGCTTCTGCGAGCCTTCATTAAGTTACCATGGTAATCAGGTGACTTCGACATTACTTAGGTGTCAAGGTCAGCTGCAAGAAGACTTTGTTCTGTGGTTCTTTATACAATTACACAACACTTGGCCATTTTACACAACAATCAACCATTAATAGGAAACAAGTGTGAAGTTGTCAGTTTGCCACTTTCTGAAGATGAATGTCTGTAGTTAAACAAAAATTAACACCTGAAAAATGATGGATACTTTTGCTTACCACTATTTGAATTAATTGCTATGAGATGGTTGATGACAATGATAAATTGGAAAATCTTTCAGCAGATCATCTTGATACAGTGTTATCTTTTTCTGTTGCTTAAAAGATTTTGGACATTAAAATGTAGATACCTGGCCTCTGAATGCATCCTGTTCAAAATACATTTCTAGTAATTTAATACGAGGTGGTTGAAGCAGTTTAGTTATATTATATTGAAAAACTATTACCAGACATAATTCAAGTATAACCCTATACATTTTAATAGCTCTCATTTTCAAAGGAGAGAAAAATATCCATTAGGTATTGATTGAGCATTTGGTGTGTTAACACAAGTTCTTTCAGAATGCAGTACAGCAGAAAACTTGAGTAATGAGGTTTTCTTCTGAAAATGTCAATCATTAACTTCAATAAACAAGGAATCATTTGATTTACATCAAATAAATTGATGTAAGATACAATCTTCCTCAAATTCACAATTAAAGTAATGTTGACACGAAAATAAATGAGTGTCTCCATAATGTTAAAGAACACTAAATATGAAATATAGATATAGATAAGGGTTGTGTAGCTAAATGGGGATCAGTTAATCTCTGTTTACACAATTGTGATATCCACACCATTTCCAATGTAACTTACCTGATTTCATTGATCTGTTTGTGATGGGAGGACACCCCCCAGCAACTACATGTCATGGTCATACCCACAAATCATGGTGCAGGTAACCAAGGATGATACTGACACATTATGTGTTGCAGCAGACATAGTAGAGATGCCGAGACCACAGTCAGGATTTCATTCAATTGTTAATGTAAATATTATTTCTCATTTCTGAATCTCTCTCCTCTTCTTTCACCTTTCTTTTTCAGTTATTTAATTTGTAATAACTTGTGACCAATCCCATTCATTTTGAGTAAAATATGTTCAAACAAATAGTATTTAATGTTGAAGGCCCATCCACAAATTACGGCCAAGAATACAACTTCCTGTCAACTAACCTATCCCACCACAAGAAAAAATGAATAAATAATACTAGTAATTAATGTTTCCCATCATTCAACATCACATCTAGTTATATTCAGTGATAAGTACAATTATATAAAGTCAAGACAGGTACTGGAACTGGATTAGCAGTATCAGTAGATTGATCTCAGTGACCTTGACATAGATATTGCACAGGAGTACTGCCATCAGTATTATCTGTCATAAGTGTGACATTGTGACATTGTGACATTGTGACAAGTAAATGAGGTATCATCTATGAAGACTACCTCTTGAGATAAACGTTGAGTTGTTGGTCGTCAAAACATTACGGCCATTATTTGATTGTTTGGGGATGTTCTCAGAATCAAAATATTACAGCCATTATTTGATTCACAACAAATGTGAAAATAATTTTGAATCATTTCACATTCCAGATGTAAAATCCTTAAAATATTCAACTTGTTTATCACTGATGTTTACATAAAGTTGAAACCAAAATGGCCGTCATTCCCCCAAGTTCATACTTCAAGGTTGCTACAGTGGCCATGTTGGAAATCTGATCCACATTATTCTGACAATGTTGGTGCTGACTATTGATGGGAACATGTTTGTTTGACACGTCTTTCTTTGGACAGTCAGAATATATTGCCAGTATGAGTTCGACTGGGCTTCTAAGAGAAGTTCTGACATTTTGGCAATCGATTAACAATCAGGATGTATGTGATGTATTCGGCTGTAGATCACTATTTTGCAAGAATGCGGAGCTTTGACTGCAACACATGACCAGTGTTGAGGAGAGGCAGAGATGTGTTGAGGAGAGGCAGAGATGTGTTGAGGAGGAGAAGCAGAGATGTGTTGAGGAGAGGCAGAGATGACACTGGTCAATAGTGTTGATCTGGTGTTCAATGTCAATCCTAATTAGCACTATGACCTAAAGTTCAATGTTCAGTACAGCTGATGAGAGGTTTGGGTGCCTCTGTGTTTAGCAGGGTGGAGTGACTTGATATTTGTGCCAATGGGTGAATAAGCAATTGCATGGTTGAGTGATTGGGTGGTTGGGGTAGTTGAGTGATTGATTGGGTCAAGGGAAGATGCATGCCTGAAGTAATTTAATAGAATGGTCAAAGAATTCATTACCCAGAATATCCAGATTATCAACATATAACATATTTCACATAAAAGTATGGAAATATCATTATTTCACTACCAACATCACATAGTATTATTAAATTGCCAGATTATTACTCAAGGTCAGCTATTATTAAAGATTCAGATTATTATTGAACAGTATGTTTCGTCACTTTACCAATAGAACATCATCAACGATATTGTGAAATATGTCATGTCATCCTGATAACACATCCTGATAACATATCGCCTGACATCTGTGGATGACAGCCATTGATGCCATGTAATCCCCAGTTCTTGATAGTCAGACATGACTTTCAAAAGTATTCTATCTTGCATTCTTTTGACAAAACCTTACTGACAAAGAAATGGAATAGGTGATAAGTTTATAGTTGCACAAATCATTTAATGGTGAATGAATCTTCTGGTTTTGTTATCATTAACATTATTGTTAATACTAGCCTTAGAACATTAGGACTGCTGGGGCATAAAGATGCTCTTCAGGATTGTTTTATTGACAATAACACTAACATTAACACTAACATTAACACTAACATTAACACTAACATTAACATTAACATTAACACTAACACTAACATTATCACTAACATTAACACGAACATTAACACTAACATTAACATTAACATTAACACGAACATTAACACTAACATTAACATTAACACTAACATTAACACTAACATTAACACTAACATTAACACTAACATTAACAATAACACTAACAATAGCATTAACATTCACACTAACACTAACATTAACACTAACATTAACAATAACACTAACATTAACATTAACACTAACACTAACATTAACACTAACATAACATTAACATTAACACTAACACTAACATTAACACTAACATTAACACTAACATTAGCAATAACATTAACATTAACACTAACACTAACATTAACACTAACATTAACAATAACACTAACATTAACACTAACACTAACATTAACATTAACATAACATTAACATTAACATTAACATTAACATTAACATTAACACTAACATTAACACTAACATTAACACTAACACTAACATTAACACTAACATTAACACTAACATTAACATTACCACTAACATTAACACTAACATTAACACTAACATTAACACTAACAATAACACTAACATTAACCCTAACATTAACACTAACATTAACACTAACAATAACATTAACACTAACATTAACATTAATGCCAATAATCAGTATAACCTTGTGAAAGCATCTGTTACTACAGCTTGGCTAATTCCATTTGGATTCTTTTAAAAATACATCAAACAGATCTGTGTGGTAATATTTCTATTGTTCAGAAACTATTATAAAATACATCACATCGATCTGTGTGGTAATATTTCCATTGTTCAGAAACTATTATAAAATACATCACATTGATCTATGTGGTAATATTTCCATTGTTCATAAACTATTATAAAATCCACTACTTGGAAATCAAACTGATGATGAAAATGGAATTTCGATGCACAACTTTCCACGACGGACAAACCAAATCTAATACAAATGTAGCCATATAACATAAAATACTCCTACTTGTAATGACATTCGTTTTCCAAGTCACAAACTTCAATTATCTTGGCAGATGAGAATTCTACTTGCACTGATTACATTCTAATGAAGACAAAGTCTTGTATCACATGCTGTATATATGCCATTGTCCATTGACTTTGGTCAGACGATGACAAATGACACAATTTAATTACAACATCTAGGACAAGAAACCTGTGAAATCTGTACTAAAAAGTCTATTGAGACTCTCTCATAGAAAGAAAGCATGTAAGTCCTATAGGTTGGACGAGATAAATCTCACGAGATGTACTCACCGCTCGGACAATTTAAATCTCCATGGAACAGAAAGGCTTTTCAGATCTCAGTGGAATGGAAAGGCTACAATGGACCTGTACCTCCAGAGGCCAAAAGAAAATGTTTGCATTGCACTGAACACACCAAGCTGACAGCATCTACGCAAGGCTGACGGAGTCTGTCCAGTTGACTGTGGCTATACACAGCGTGGAGAAAAGGGGCGGGGGGGTGTTAGGTAGACAGTAGAGTCACCTCTTATCACATTCAGATTGCCAGTCACGTTGTCTGAGAGTCACGGAGGGTTGTTGTGATGGAGTGTCCACAGGAACTGGCATCCAGGAAGTCACAGGATGTCACAGGAAGTCACATTGATTGATGACAACCTGGAGTGGAGGTGGACACCGCCTGCATCGATTGTCCATGGAATGATTGTCCATGGAATGACAGGCTTTATATGGTAATGAATCTGTCAGGGACGGGACATCACCAGGTGATGAGAGGACATGAAGCAACACAACCAAATTCAAATCAGGCTCACATAAGATACTTTCCTTGATTGCGAAACAACATCATTGAGGGGAGTGGTCATTGAGGTTTTTTGGTCACATTATGATGAAACTCTGCCACACTTGACCAACTTTAAAATAAAATGGTTTTCATTATCTGGGAAGTGCTACTGAATTAAACAATCCGTTTTCCATTTTCAGCTTAAGCCATCTTCACTTCTCATTGATGGAAGTTAATTGTCCAACTGGCAAACCTTGCTAATGACCTGCATCCTCACAAGACATTTCAGTGTTTAATTCTTCTATCAATGGGCTGAGATAAAGAACAACAGCATTATAGAGACAACTCCCTCCCTCTCTACAATTATGGATAATCGTCAAATTGCCAACCTATCACTAACAATTTGAATTCCAATTCCAATGGAGGTTACCATCTGTATGAAGTGTCAGTTCACCAGTACAAATCTCCTAAACAATATCGCTCGAATACAGATCCATAAACTAATTACATCTTCAACTCAAAGAGTAATTCTTGCATGTGGATGGGATTCTCCAATTTGCCATCTTGATTGTGAACGGGATTGATAGAAATATGCCAATATCTAGGCTCAAGACCTCACGGCTAGTAATTGGAAGAAAACCTCTCCTGTGGTGGAGGTGCAAATGGACATTCAGAAACAGTGAGAGCAGTTGGTTGATACTGATAGGAGAGAAAAAAATGGCCATATATCGCTGTGTCGATATCCCGATCCCCATTTCCTGCCTGACAAATTCTCCAATAGTCTGCACGGCTATTTCTGAAAAGTTAAGTAAAAACCAGAAATCAACCAACTCCAGTGTTCAACCATACTTTCATTGCAGCCATTTCTCCTCCGATACAACACTCTGCAGTAATACATACACATTATTTGCTGATCCAATCAGTGTTCACCTTCCTCATGGTGCTAATAAGGAAATGAGCACCGAGTTTGGGACAAACTGACACAATACCAAGAAGACAAACACTGACACAATACCAAGAAGACAAAGTACAAAATTAAAGTACGTACACTTTTTTGGAATTTCAATAAAGTCTGATTGAAATGTACTTTTGCATGTGAGCAATTATGGTAGCAAGAAAATTGCTTGTCAGATTTGGTTTCAATTGGGCAAGTAGAGGCCAATAATTGATGTGTTGCTAAGGAATAACAATGATGATGAACATCAAAATCACTGCAATATTTATATTCACATTCTGATGGTATTCATGGTGCCAGAACAAGAGTCTTGATTGATGGATGAGATTCCTTCAGTCAGAGTCTAGTACAGTCACAGAACCACAAGTATGGTCACAGAACCATGAGTACGGGCACAGAACCATGAGCATGAAACATTAGTATCAGCACTAGACTGGGTTCTTTGACATTTCTGCAGTGACCTTGACCTTTGAAGAAAAGCTGGTGCTAAAAAGTGTATTATTCCATTAGATTCTACAATGTCAGAAAGCCATGTTACCATAAATGTGTCAAAAAGTCCATTTCCTGTCATGTTATCTACATGTAATTGACGCGTATTTCATTTAAAACCTGACAGTGATTGCCAGAACAGAGGTTTGGAGGTTCAACTCCCGTGGCACCACTTAGAAATGTCACAAGTCAATTCCTCTCATATCTCACTGATGTCTGCAACAGCACTCATGTTGTATTGTTTTCAGAACACTGTCCACACTTTCAATATTTTCATGTGCTTCAATGCAAATTTCAATAACACTTTTTAGCCAATCATATTCAAGTACAATCTTATTCAAAATGTACCCGTGTCAGTGATGAAGTACAGAAGAAAGATGGCGCAAAGTTAATAGCTTGCATTATTATCTTTTGACTCAGACTGATTCGCAAGTTGTCAGTCAGTCAGCCGCAAAATCAGATATCACAAAGTTAACACTTCCTCCAATAAATTCTCCCCATACCAGACTTATTTGATAAAATTGATTCCATGATTATTAACTGAGCTGATAGTGCCTGATCACATCTATATAATATTACTGGGGCTTTATTGAGCTTGACTAATAAGAAGGAGCACATCTGCGACAACTTCTGCTGACACCAGACATTATATACACTGGCTTTTGACAGCGTAGATTAGCATCTTAGATATTTCACGAAAATGAACATTAATTAGACACTTCATAAGTCATCAACGATGGAATCCCGAGACCCCAAACTGAATCGATGGGTGTATATCTCTCCATCACCTATTCTGTCTCATTCTACCTATTCTGTTTGCTCCAGAGACCTCAATTCCAGTTATGTCTGATGGGGTAAAATGTCGGAGAATTAATTCAGACAGGTGGTTTTCTCTGAATCCTTACAACGAAACAAAACAAAAATATCTGTAGTTACTATCAGAAGACATTAACAGGATCAGCTGTCATTTGAACAATGGACACTTGTAGACCAAAACAATTTTGGAGGCAGACATGTGCATTAGCGGATGGCATAACGGACTTGGGCAAAAGACATAAAATTATGGAAGAAAACTTGTATCACAGACTTGATCCTGTTTAGACTGAATCATTTTCTGTAATTCTAGTTTGTCATACTGATATAATTTACAATATATTAATACAGCTGAATGTCCCTGAGCATGTAGAGTACATTATGAGAAGGTTATACTTGTAGTTGTATACTTGTAGTTGTACACTTGTAGTTGTATACTTGTAGTTGTATACTTGTAGTTGTACACTTGTAGTTGTATACTTGTAGTTGTACACTTGTAGTTGTATACTTGTAGTTGTATACTTGTAGTTGTATACTTGTAGTTGTATACTTGTAGTTGTATACTTGTAGTTGTATACTTGTTGTATACTTGTAGTTGTATACTTGTAGTTGTATACTTGTAGTTGTATACTTGTTGTATACTTGTAGTTGTATACT